>LQRL01174417.1:0-19415 GCA_001703475.1 Hydroides elegans
ATAACCACATTTTATAATCTATGAGCCTGATTCCATTCTGTTTCAAAGAGCCACCGTCAATAAATATCCCGAAACGGGAATAAAGTCCATCTACGACAGCCCCGCATAAAAGTAATATCTTTAAAATGTCAAAGTTTTCATCTGTGAGCCAACTGTTGTAAAATTCATATACTATGCTATTAAAGGGATCGAAAGATTTGCTCTGTGCACAATGATCGTTAGCTTTATTAAGACTACATCCATGATAAATCAGAAGTCTTACGAGATCAGTGTTATCGGTAGCTACCGCATGAAATAGTGGCGAATCTAAAAATTTGTTGGCATTTGATTCACCATTAGCATGACATCCCAATCGGATAAAGATATCACAAATTTGTACAGTAAACACTGGGTGTTCGAATGAATTTTCAAAAATAACGTCTTTAAGAAATGATACATCTCTTAGACATTTCTGTTTGATTCTCAAATAACAAAGACTCAACCATAATAAAATACCATTTCTATACACATTCATAGTTTTACTGCAATGTGTCATTGTAAACACATCAAGTATACACTCTCTCCTTAGTAAATAGTGGAGAATGAATATGTTTGGAAATATGTTCTCAATATGTATTGGTATCAAGGAAAAGCAATGTCGGAAAGTGGTGAACATAATATGAATAATATAATAAGCTTCAACAGAAATTGCTAAGTGTAACATTGCGCATAGTTCATTATTCTCATTGTGTATTCTGTCTTCTTCGTATCGATTCTGGCATGCTGACAAATACCGAAAGAAAAATACTTTGAAAAATGATGAGCTCTTGTGTTCGATTGCTATTTCTATTGGCTTTACACGTACCTCATGCCAGTGACGGTCAAAGCCACTTTCTTTAAGCACATTGTCGGTATCAAATAACGCATTAATGGTTTCTAGTTTGTTCAAAACTTTGTTTTGATGTTTTTTCATCACAGAATAGATAAGCAAAAGACATTCGTTTTAATAGTTTGCTACAAATCCCTAGTTTTACGTCAATTAATATGACATCAACACTTGAGTGACAATACCACTGAAGCGATTTATCAAACAATATTTTAACAACATGACTGCTTATATTTTGGTCACATATGATAGCGTGCATATGTAGTTCGGAAATCGGCTCAATGTGGTCGGTTAGCAAGGAAATTATACTAGTTTCTTCACAAAGACAGGCGAGTGCTATCAAATTGATTGTATCCTTAGAGAAGAGATAATGGCTTTTGAATTTGTATCCACTTTCAGCATGCTCCTTAATGAACTCATATAAAACTATTCCTGATAGTTTATCTTGCTTTGATTCAAATTTCCGGTTGTATAGTTGATTATTCAAAATTCCATTAATTATTCCTTCTTCATACTTATATATTTCAGAAAGTTCAATTTCACTCGGCACAAGATCAATATCATCCAACAATAACTTCAAAGAATAAAAGTCATTTGTTAAAATAAAACAAAAAACGAGATATAAAAGGGTTTTGTAATTTGATTTATGATCAAGTCTGTCACTCATCAAGCCGATAGATGGCTTGGTCAAATGAATTTTGTTTGATTCCATCTTCACAAGTTACCATCCAAAAATTATGTATACTCCAACATGCATATGTTTGAAAAATCTGGCTCGCTTCTAAAACTCTAATAGACAAATTTGTGTTCCCTTGCAGAAAAAATATAGGAAATTTATTTTGATTATTACAAATTTTATCCAATTGATCCTTGTATATAATAGTTCGTATAATGATATTTCAATGACTCGGTATCAATGATTATTTTAACTCAAGACAAATAATTACATATATTCAAAACAGCAACTGCGCGTATATATGTAATTAAGATAACTTATCAGAAGCATATAAAAAATTATACAAACTGCCTGCATGCAACCTTATCTATAAATGATAAAGCGCAATTCATTTTGATGTTCATAAGATGCAACTCAAGTGTCACTAGCTAAGTTGTGGACAAAATCACCTTGGCGCAAGTATAAGGAGATCAATGCGACATCACTTGAACAGTTGTCAACTTAAGGAGGCAAAACTGAATGCACCAAAACATCACAAACTGTTACATATTCATATAAACCCAGTCGACACGGCAAAGTCACAGCTAAGTTATCACGAGGTATTATTTTACCATTAAAAAGTTATGATTAGTCAAAGGTTGACCTTAAATGATGTAAATTTTTTACCTCGATTCCCTTATTGGATGACATCATTCGTGTGACGTCGCTACGAAGTCATACAGACAGCAGCATATTAAGTGCCCTGCAACCCCTATCCAAGTGTGACAATTTTCTTATGATTGTGAACTCATGATGTTCGAAGTCCTGACCAAGTCATTAGGATGTAGTTTTGTATTATTTTGTTGTCACCCTGACGTTTTAATTGTATGTTTAATGTTCGGTAAAAGCTGTTATTTAATAAAGCATAATTGAACCAGGTTCATGTTGTTTCCATGTTTATTTTTACAATTAAAATGTTATATTCTTAACAAACAAACTCTATATATTCCATACAGGTTTTATCATTTCTATAATAATTATCTATAGCATATTTATTACACCTGAAAACTGCGCGTATATGTAACATGGACGCAGCATTTGAATATATGGTAATATAGTTATTCTATTTTCATATAATATTATATACTCATTCTGTTTTCTACGAAAAATAACTCTTAATCGATGAAATATATTTTAAAGGGTTTTTTGAAAGAGAAACGGCTGTGTTTGTATTCTTATGTAGGCGTGTATGCCCAATACAACTTAAATACTTAAATAAGGCCATGTGCATGACATTTCATATTATGTAACCAAAAATATTCTATACGAGTACATAGAGGTTTTTATCAAATATCCGGGTTACAAAAATATAAGCCACATGTATGCATGACGATATGAAGCCAGAATTTGGCACAAGTATTTTTGCACAAGTACTTTACCCTTCATTCTAAACACTATAATTAATAAAGACATCTATAAATATATGAGATTTTGTATTTTATATCAAATCGATTTCGTATGATAAATAAAATCATTCACCGATAGAAACCCCCTTCTAATATTATATAATTTATATATATATTGCTAAGCTCAAAGGAATTGCGATCCAAATTAAAATGGAACATTCAATTTGGTTTTGACCCTATCGTAAACACGAATTATGATTAATTATGCTCGCATTACGGCTATTCCATTTTTGACTTAAGTGTAAATGGAAGACATTGATTTATTTCAAGATGTCATTGAAGGGCTCCGTGCAACAATGTGTTAAGTCGACTAAGCATGTCTCGCTTAACTTTTTTGCGAAATGTAAAATCATTATAGATCCATATCATATGCTTGAATAAAGTTAGGAAATCAATGCTATAATAATTATATCGGCGTTTGGCTAATTGTAAATACTTATATAAATGACCAATGTAAAAGCATTCAATGTTCCTTTTTTCAAAACGTTAATTTCAGACTTAACACATTGGTGCACATAGCCGTTCAATTACAACATTTTTGTTATAAATTGAAAGAAATATCACATCTATACGAGATTACAGTTCACAATCTGCATGTGAAAACTAGTAATTTCCTTATAACAACACGGATAGATTTTTCGAACGCTGTTTTATAGTGTGGGCATAACATTGCTACCACAATAGTCACGAACGTGCCGGGACGGAGTCACATTAGTCCTATCCTGAATACCATAGACAGGGTTTTGAAGACAAATGCACACGATCTTGTTCTTTACATTCCGTGCATACCAACAATTTGCACATAGATTAATAGACAAATTGGTCACTAAGTATGCCCCAAACCATACACTGTCGTTCCTAGATGTGCAAACTATCATTATACCGAAGTTGAACTCAAATAATATACGGACAAATAAGGTTTGCATATGCAAGACCCTTCTTACATAAATTATTACTGATTGAATTAAGAACATCAACAAGGTCTGGATTTTTCAAAAGTCGTCTAAACAAGTGTTCGAAAAAAGGCGGAAATCCATATAATTAAAGAAATAAAATCCTCAGGGTCCTAATCAAAAATGTTATTGGCCCTCGAGATAGGGAAAAGTAATGCCCGCGCCCTTCTTGCTTGGGAATTTATTTTCCTATCCCTCGGGTCATTATCCCTTTTTATTAGGACCCTTCAGATATTATTTCTATTGTATAATTGACAGCTCCACATATACAACAATAGCAAAATCTACCTATTTGTTCAAATAGTCGGCTTTGCGATAAGGTTGAATTGTTACTTATCATATGACTAAACGTAAACCTTGTTTAAAGCAAGCAACAACGAAGATAATAATATTTTTTAAATAATTTAATAATATATGTAATTATTAATATGAAACCTAATTAACTTAGAGCGTTGTCTTTTTTTGTCATTGCTGTTAAGGACAGTTAATTATTCAACACTAAATGGAACACCCAGGCACGAAAATACAATTACGTTATGAATTTCGAAGATAACAATAACAACCACTAAAAATGATAAACAATCACTGAGGAAAAATAAATAATGAATAAAATCAAAAGGTTAGGATGTGACTTATTATCATAATTGTCGTAAACATGAGAATATCTCATGTTTTCTCCCCAAAATATACATTTTTTTGTGATATTGAAAACTAAACTGTTATGTTTTAAATCGAATGTAGTCATCACAGAATAAATGTATATTAATTTAATAAATACGATTCTATATATGTTTTATGATTTTATTTATATTAACTGGTAAGTTGTTTTGATTAGCATAGATATAGTTCAATATAAGTGAATAGAGTAGAAAGATGAGATATGAGAGTATGAGAGTATGAAAGTATGAGATATACACTTAAGCTCATCTCAATCCATGTAATGTTTTCACTTGACACGCGTGGCCTATTTCTCTAAACACATTATTCTTTTGAGGAATAATCTGATGATTGTAAATATTGATTACTTGAATATACACTTACTTGTACAAGGTCATTCAAACATTGTGATGGATTTACCCCACATATTGCTGACATAGAGACGCCTGTTCAGCCAAAGTGCACCTGTCGGCCATTTTACATAACTAGCAGGTGTGACATCATGCCACTCGCCTTTAGTTTTGCACAACAGCAGGCGGTCGTTCAAACAATCCGCGATTAAATCGTTCCCTTCATTATCCTCTTGACACAAATACGGAGAAGACAATCTACTCCTAACTTTTCCACCTAGAATCGCTATTGCTAGGGACGCACCGCGGACTTCAATCTCAGGTCCATACACAGACTTCAATGCTCCGTCTATATTCATTTTAATCAGTCTATCCGTCTCCCAGCAGCATACTGTGATGTGTCGAGCATTGACACTGATCGTATGCCTTCTGCAGTCGCTGTTACAGCCGGGCACCTGAATAAAGCGCAGTTTCTGCCAATTGCTACACTTATAGATGTCTATTTTTGATGACCCACATGGGCACACAAAGCATTGATTGTCGTGGACTGCTACGCTCCAATGTGCCTTTGTTGATATGTTCCTGATAACCTCACCTGCGATTGGCCAGTTTAAACACAATAAAGAAAATGTATTTAAATCTCAGCTTTCATTAATTCTGTGGTATAATTCTTTTACTTTGAATTGCTATTTTATAATATATAATTAAAAAATATGAATGGCTTAAATGTACGGCAGTGATAGTGTTGGCCGACGATTTGGATTGAACAAACTATTGATTCGTTCACTTAGTATCACTATGCATTCAAATAAAGGTGTTAAATCTAATACATTCTTCTACCTGATTTTGACATTTCACATAAGTTGTTCCCAGCTATAACCACATTTCCACGTGAAAGAAGGGCAACATCAAATATGTAGCCGGTATTCATGCGTCTCACAGGTGTCAACCTTGTGTTATAAACTGATAATCCATCGTTTTGGCGACACCATATTTCTCCATCGATTAATTTGAGAGACCATGGATAGTCTGATGCTTCAATAGTATTCACTTGCTTAAGTTTCTGTCCAACCATTTCCAAAGCCAAATTATTTGTATTGACGGTTGTCATTCCCTCAGACACTAAAAAACATATATAAACCTAACACAATGGCTTGTAACTATATTGTAACTATGATGCAAATCAAAAGACAAAATGATAGGTACAAATGGTAAAAATACATTAAAATATTTCCTTGTTTCAACAAACAAATGAAATCAAGGTTAATGACTCTTGTTAATACCTTTTAGCTTTAGCTTTATCTTCAAAGTGGTATAATGTTTGATATATAAAAGTGTTCTTTAATTGATAACCTGCATAAAATATTTTTAGTCCATTTTCTATCATATATGCATGCGAACACTATCATAAAAATGATAAGTACAACTGAACTATATCGCCGCATACGCGATATGAATGCAAACATTGTTTTTATTGTATCATATGATCTTTTAATCCGATTGTCATATTAAGATCTCTAATAAGACATTGTTATCTTTGATAGGGCAAAATGTATAGGTCACACGCTCTTAGCATTTTAAGTATGTCCAACGTCCTGAAGACATGAAGACAAAAATGAAGACAACATTAATTATTTTTTCAAAAGGTTCAAGCCATTATGGATGCCTGAGGTTACCTGAGAAATCAGTCTATCAAGTTGAAAAAGCTGTTGCCTAACTAATTGAATTATCAAACAAAAATAACAGCAGACAATACAGATAAATTACTCTTAACTCAGTATTTGTTTCACGAAAACTTGATTTTTAAGATCTTTTGTAAGAACACACTTACACAAGATTCGTTTTAATGTTTTCCTCACTGTTCCTATGTATGCCCGCTTATTGTCATGAAATGCGGTCATCGTATGAATGAGCTCTTTTAGGTCAGGTATCGGTGCCTTGTCATTTGCCTCGGGATTCACGATGCAAGGTAATGTCTCTGATCGCTTAAAGCATTCGCTCATTTCTTTGCCTTCACTTAACAAATAAAAGTAAAATGATACTTCATAGCTCGCTTTGATTTCTATACGATGATATATCAAATGTGAAGAAATATTGACACAGACGTTATATTATCAAAACAGTTGACTGTAAGCCATACAGAATACTTTAAAACATTTAAATGAAGCCATTATTTTGGTATAATAACTAACTTATAAATATTAAGAATAATATTAAACTATTTAACGTACCACTCATAGGCTGTAGATTCCTGTTTTCTTGTGAATATTCGAAGATAATGGAATACACGAGACCCAAACTGAAAATATCAACTGTGGCTGTGTATTTCAAACCATTTGGGTCCTCCATGAAAAACTCCGGTACCATATAACTTGGTGTGCCCTTCAATGATTCTTGAAAATGTCTATACACTGCGGAGTTTGCAATGCTCATACTATAATCATACAGTTTAGCAAATCCAAAATCAGTAAGCATTGCTCTTTCTTCACCGTTTATTTGATTGACAAGTATGTTTCCGGGTTTCATATCACGATGAATTATAGGCGGCGTATGGTGATGTAGATAATCCACTGCTTTTGCTAATTGATGCATCATTACAAATCTTTGTCCGACTGACAATTTAGGATTCTTTTTGAGATAGCTGCCCAAGTCACCGAGGTTGCAATATGGCATGCATAGCCATGCACTTCCAAGACGGAGTTTGTAATCCAACAAGCTTACAATGTGAGAATGTTTGATGATTCTCATTGTCTCTTCCTCTGACGTTGCCATATCTCTCATCTCATTATTGACTTCTTTTCTAAACGTATACTTGATCTTTTTACGGCTACGATTTCGTGTGTGTATATATTGGTGGCCTCATAAACCGTACCGAAGGAACCATTGCCAATATCGTCAGCAAGCTGAACACTGTAGTCACCAATATGCACTTCACCTTCGCCTAGGGGAAGTTCGTCTAGGGTAGAAGTCAATGACTGCGAGGCACTGCTTCCCTCGGCCATCATTAGAAATATTTTATAAAATATTGTATCATATTATTATGTTCGATTTTATACTATTATGTGTTTTATCACCTTTTTCTAATTTTTGTGTATTATATATAGTAGTGTCCTGCTTAATAACTTTGACCAAACGGGATAAGTGATATGACAACGCCTGTTTCTAATAAATACATTGAGATATATACACATTTTATCGCTCACTGTTTATTACATTGCTAATAAAACACTTGTATCCCCTTATCTTGGGAATAAAAGCATACTAAGTAATGCAAATATTCTAGCACAAAATGTAGCACAATCAAGTACCGTGAAATAAGAACCATGTGTTTTTGAATATTACATTGACTTTGCAAAGTTTTATATATGAATAATAGATTCTGATCTCAAAAGATTGTTGTTATAGCAAACATGCATTTCAGGACACACATCTAAGACTTTTGTTTTTTCTTCGTAATGTGGTGCACAACAGTTTTCAGTTTTTTTTTCAAATTAGTTTTTATTAAACATATATGTATGATAGTATATATAATAAGTTGTCTTAATTACCCAAAAAAAAGCACATTGATTCAAAATACCACTTCGATTCAAAAGAGTATCTTTTATCATTAGTATTTGATGTTAGCACACCTGTAATTTGTATGCAAATTTTCTATTTTCTCGCATTCAGTGATCTATTATGGACGTTCTCATCTAATATTCTGGATAGAAGACCCAGCCAGAAATAAAAGAATTCAAGTTTTGTCAAAATATATTTGAATCTTTTTGATAAAACATATGGATTAATTTTTGACATTTATACAGAGGAATACATCCAATATGCAGTTAAAAAGGTTTGTGCAACATAAACAAATAAGACAAAATATTCACGTTCAACCAATTTTAAAGGAAATAGCAAACTTACATAGGTTTATTTCAGTCTCATCCGCATAATTCGTTTAATAGCTTCAAAACCACATTTTATGCTCAGTTCATGTTTATTTATCATTTCAAATATATGATGGAAAAACATCATAATTCAATTATTTAAGATTTAAAAAATAAATTGCTTCTATATAAAATGCATATCATATACATAACATATAAGTCTAAATGTGTCCCTGTTTGTAAAATGTTTGCATGAAAACAACTTTATTCTAAGATTTTAGTAGAAATAAAATCTTTCAAATACGTAGGGTACTCAAATTTATCTAGAAGACGTCTATTGTAAACTCTCCTGATAGCATTTCTACACAAATATCGTAGCGGTATTGCGTTCTGCATCCACGACTTAAGCCATTTATGTTCACTCTCAGGTACAATGTCAGTGTCATCATCACATGACACATCTCTCAATGTAAATAAAGAGTCAGCCCCGCATAAAAGTAATATCTTAAGAATTTCAAAGTTGTCACACCTGAGCCAGACGTTGTACGCTTCATATATTAATTCATTAAAGGAATCGAAAGATTCGCTTTGCGCACATTGATGGTTAGCTCTGTTAAGACTGCATCCACGATAAATCAAAAGTCTTACGAGATCCGTGTTATTGCTAAATATTGCCCAATAGATAGGTGCATCTATTAATTCTTTGGCATTTAATAGATCATTAGCATCACATCCCATTCTGACGATGTTGTCACAAATTTGTACAGTAAACACTGGATGTTCTAATGAGTTTTCAATAATAAAGTCTCTTAGAAATGATTCATCTCTCAGAAATTTCTGTTTGATTCTCAAGTAACAAAGACTCAGCCATAATAAAACACCATTTCTATACACATTCATAGTTTCCCTGAAATGTGTCAATGTACATACATCAAGTATACACTCGCTCTTCAGTACATAATGAAGGAAGAAAATGTTTGGAAATATGTTCTTTATATGTATTGGTATCGAGAAAAAACAATGTCGGAAAGTGGTGAACATAATATGAATAATGTAGTAAGCTTCAAAAGAAATTGCTTTGTGTAACATTGCGCATTGTTCATAATCTTCATTTTGTATTCTGTCTTCGTCGTTTTGACTCTTGCATGCTGACAAATACCGAATGAAAAACACTTTGAAAAATGATGAACTTTTGTGTTTGATAGCTATTTCTATTGGTTTAACATATACCTCATGCCAATAACGGTCGGAATCTTTTTCTCTTAGCCCATTGTGGTTATCAAATACCGCACTAATAGTTTCTAGCTTGTCCAAAACTATGTTTTTCTGTTCTTGATTACTAAATAGATAAGCAAAAGACATCCGTTTCAATATTCTGCTATAAATCCCTAGTATTTCGTCAATCAATATGACATCAACACTTGAGTGACAATACCACTGAAGCGATTTATCAAACAATATTTTAACAATATTACTGTCTATATTGTGGTCACATATGATCGCGTGTAGGTGTGGTTCGGGTATTGGCTTAATGTGGTCGGTCAGTAAACTAATAATTTTAGTGTTTCCACATAGACAGGCTAGAACGAGGAAATTAATTGTTTCCTTGGAGAAAAAATGATAGCGTTTCAATAATGCATTTTCATCCTTTATCCATTCACGTAAAATTATTCCTGTCATTATCTCTTGCTTTGATTCGAATCTCCTTCTGTATCGTTCATTATTAAGAATTCCATTAGCTATTTCTTCTTCATAATCATATATTTCAGAGAGCTCAATTTCACTCGGCACAAAGTCAATATCATCAAGCAAAAGCTTCAGCGAATAAAAGTCGTTTGTTAAAATAAAACAGAAAACGAGATACAAAAGGATTTTAGAATTTGATTTATGATCAAGTCTTTCACTCCTCACCTCAATGGGGATCTTGGTGAAATGAATTATGTTTAATTCCATCGTCAAGGTGACTATCCAGAACTTATGTATGATACAACATGTATATATTTGAAACACCTGCCTTGCTTTTAAAACTATGTTGGACAAATATGTGTTCCCTTGCAGAAAATAATGTTGAAATTGCAAAGAAATATGTTCAAAATCAAATGATATATTTTATATCCAGGCTATACTTGTCTAAAATGATTCGTGGTAAATTTTGTTTTCAATAACTCAATATCAAAGATTTTTTTGATTTCCACTGCAGGTATATATGTGGTGATAAAAAATATATGTTTAATATGTCTTGATAGCAAACGTCACTGCAATGTACTTGCCAGAAAGGTACATTGATCTTTTATCAGGAGTTAATCAAATCATCAATTGATAAGGGTAGATCATAACTACCAAATATCTTTATTGTAAAGATCAATGTTATTGTTTATTAATTATTACACATCGCCCTCAAAAAATCTACATTAGACATTGCTAAATGGGAAAATGCCGCATGTACAAGATAATATATTTTAAAGTATTCTGAAGTAATTTAGTACTTATGAAATATACAAATGTATATATAAGAACCGCTTGCATGTAACCTTATCTACTAATGATCAAGTGCGATATATTTTGATATTCATAATATGCAACTGAAGCATCACCCTCTGTGTTTTGGACAACATCACCTTGGCGCATGTATAATGAGATCATTGCAATATCACTCAAATACTTGTCTACTTAAGGAGGCAAAGCTGAATGCACCTAAAATGTCAAAAACTGTTACACATGCGTATAAAGGTACATAGTGCAACATTTATAGTCGCAATTCTATTGCATGAATAAGTCATATAAAGCCTTCAATAATGTTCAATATAACATTTCACCGTAATAAAGTTTTTTTATGTCAAAAAAGACGTTTGCCTAAATTAGAGCAAATTTCTTAATAACTTCATTGTATTCTGCTTGGATATTCCGACCGCTTTATCGATTTATATACATATGAAGTAGTACTTCAGTTGTAGTCAAGATTATCATCTGTCCACCATGTAAAGTGAATGGAGGCCCCAAAAAGTGCTCCCATTCCCAATATGGGGCATATTTAGAAAAGAGGTAGAGTCTTGTAAATTTGAATGTTATTGCAGCTAGACAAGTTTTATACAGTTTTGAAATTATTATAACGAAAGGACATTCCATGTTTTATTAATTGCTAATAATCGCTGGTATTCGTTTTCAAACGCACATTAGTTTTACATACCGTTATTTTATATGAAACTAAACTGATACAACGTATTTAGAGTCCCAAAAACAGTATTGACGCGTATAAACAATAAATTGGCAGGGGAAACATTTATTTTGTCCACTATATTATATTAAATAATTAAATATGTAATATTTAAAAAGTAATATAATCATTATTATAAGGAGTTGTTTGTTGCGCTATTTTACGGCATAAGCCAAAGCGCAACTTAAAGTTTATGTACACTGATATTTCACTTTAAAACACGTTGTATTCCCTTTAACTGTTCATGCATTTCCATGTTGTGAAAAAGGACTACCCAGTCTTCAGAAAACCTCACCATGAGCTCATGGTGACCTAAAATTAGCTCATATGAGATTAACATGAGGTCATGATGACGTTCTGTAGACTGGGTTTATATTGAATGCGAAATTTCACTCCAAACCAATTTAGAGATTTCATCAGGTAGTAGGTACTAGTACCTGGCGCCTGCTTGAACATGAACCTTGCAGAAACGTTCATGATTTGTTCAAAACGTACAAGTAGGGCATAAGCCAGCAAAGAGTGCGGTGCAATAATCTATCCTACAGATCACAAGCATTTGAACAAGAGTTGTCGTTTGTTCAGTAGATAAATAGTGTCGTGTACGAATTCAATGAATAGAAAAATAACACACTTTACATATATTGGAGATGTGACATTTCATTGAAAAGTTTAAGGTTATACCTAGCCTCTTAGACGCAAAATTGGCTGGAATAGGTTTGTTCGGCATTTCGAGCGTTGACAAATGAATTTTACTCCTATTTTTAACCCTCGCCAAAACCATGAATTCAGTTTTATCTGGATTGAGCTTAAGTTTATTGTCATATGTCAATTTTTCAATTTTCTCTATGCTATTGGCGAGAGACCGCATGGTGCTAATTTAATTATCCTTTAGGTTAAACGACATTGGCTTAGCCAAACCAGTGTCATCAGCATTAACTCAGAATACGGAGAATCGATCCTAAGGGTTTGGTGTGGTCTGAATAGAGTCTAGGTCCGAGTTTGGACCCTTGCGGTACAGAGCTTTCCAGCTCCTCAACATCCGACTTCTCTCCATCAATTTGTACACATACTTTGCGGTGTTGAGGGTATGAACTAAACCAGTTTAACGTGGTATACTGTATGACGAAAGTGTTCTGGTGTCTAGAAAAAATAAGCTGATGGTCGACGGTATCAAATGCCGCCGACATGTCGAGGTTTGCAACTAAAACTGCTGTATTTAGGTGATCCAGATGGTTCAGAATGTGGTTTGGAACTGATAGCATAGCCGTCTCTGTGCTATGGTTTTTCCTTTATGCATATTGCAGGGAATTATTGAGGCAGTTTGCCTGGTGATTTTTAGTCACTTGTCTGCAAACCACGTCTTCAATCACCTTACTGATAAATACGAGATTCGAAACTGGGCGGTACTTGGATAGTTTGCGCTCTAGTAATAGTTTCTTAAGCATTGGTCACACACATGCCTTTTGTAGATTGAGCGGAAATACCCAGTCTGTAATAATAGATTGACTATCCTCGTAATTATAGGAGACAATTCATTCAAATACTCTTTTTAAAGAGATGTGGAAATAGGGTCTAAGGAACAGGATTGTGGCGGAGCGGATGTTATGATTTTGATGATATCTGCATGCGTTATGGAGTTGAATATATCCAATGCATGCCCTTGAAAAAGCATATCGTATTGAAAGGAGTCTTCGATATTGTTGTTGATCCTCTCACGGATTTTGTCGACCTTAAAATTAAAAAAATGGTTAAACTCATTTTCGAGTTGCTTGGTGGCCTAGGATTTTGTTTGGTTTTGTGCATCACTTTGTGAAGAGTCTGGAAGAGCATTTCAAAATTTCGAGAATTATTCGCAATCGTTTTGCTCAAATACTTCGACTTTATGGGTCTTTTAGTATTTGTTTGAATACGTCGTGTTTCCTATGGAAATCTTCATGATTGTCAAGTGACTTTTGAGACGGCTCTTCGCTTTGTGCGTGAAGCGGCGGGGACCTCTGTGATCGTGCACGGTTCGCGTTTTCTAACGGTAGTTGTTCTATCTAGCTGTTTATCCAACAGCTGTAATAATAATGGTGGGCATTTATATACCGCTTATCCTGCTTTAGCTCTTAGTGGTTTACAATCCATTATTACATTTGTTCTTCATGCATGTGTACACTTGTTTCACGGGCAAGCAACCTATTATACAATTGGCGCTCACAATCACCGTCTTGTGACATACACATTCAATTACCAAGTACCCAATTGTACGTGTCCAATCCTGGGTAGAGAGAGGCAGGAGATGATATTGCCTGCAGTGCCCACTTGCAAACCATGATGAACGAACCTGATCGGGAATCGAACCCATGGCCTCTGGCCAGGAGTCCGACGCCTCAACCGCTCCACCACCACGTCTCCTGTAAAAGCTGATCATCTTACGACTTGGTTAGCTCATAAAGGTCCAAATTCATATAATTCTGGATTAAATTAAGCTCTGATTTTTCCTTTCGAAAGCTCTCGATGTCCACTGACTTCAGGTTTCAGTAAACAATGGTTCATTTTTCTTGGATCGGTTTGTCAGTTGATATTTGGTGTTTCACTAAAACAAAACTATAACGGTCACTCTAACAATGGGGAAACTCGTTTTCTTTAATAAATTATAGCAACATAAAGGTATTTGATTTTAAATACATTTCCTACTTTTCAATTCAATCATTATGATAAAAAAATCATTTCACAAAATTTTATAGAATGATTTCTCGACTCACAGTTTTCAATCATATATATGTAATTTACTGAAGTTTCAAGAAATCGCATTCACTCATTGTTTTTTGAGTAATAATAACTCATACAGTCATAAATTTTATCTGATTCCTTTTCGTTTACGAAAAAAAATCCGATTATATTTTCGTTCGATTTTAGACAGCATACTTTTTAGCACATCATAACTTGCTCTTCAAAGTCACTTAATATGGTTAAAACGGTATTAGCGTATTATTGGCGATGTCAAGTTTATAATTGTCTAGATTTCAATACGATGTGTAGCATAGCTTTTGAAATATTGGATGTATACAACATCCTATGGGTTCAAAATATGCCGTTCATATTTAAATTTCTGCAAACACTGTGTGCATAGCTGCTGTCATTCACCCACACTGACCCCGTGACCCTCATAGAGTAGCTACCACTTTTTCATTGCAAGCGGGAGGGGCTAACAGAATGCTCAAGCTGCCATTAGCCAATGATGCAAGTAAAGTAACTATTCACTGACGCGAGGCGTGTTGTCGCGGCTATTTTTTAGAAGAAAAAAAACATGTGCCGCAATAATTGCTCAATTTGAGCCCTGCTGTTTATAAACCTATCAAATGAAACCGTTGAGTAGTTCTATTATTGCTCGAATTTCGATAGCAAAGAGACTTAAAATTGTGTTTAAATTGTGGATAAACTATGATATATTCTTGCAATTGAACCCTCACTATCTAATCGAACAAAATACAATAATTGCATTAAATGTAACATTTTGAATGAAGAATTGTAAGAATTCCTTTATGATCATCAGCAAATAAATCAGAGTTATGCTCTACGAGCATATCTATTCTTGTTGAACATTAAAGAGACCTCAAATCATAACAATAGCTTGGTTTGGTTAAATAAGATAGATGAAAACCTGGCTATATATCACTGAATAAAAAAATTTCAATGAATTTGTAAAAAAAAACAATTATTAAAATTCACTGTTCCTTATGGATCCTATTCCCATACCACTGCCATAAAGTACTAGAGAAGCTAGAGTGCAAGTTTGTAGAAAGATAAACTTCGAAAAGAACACATTTTAGGTACATCTCAAGGGGTGTTCTTGTATAATTATACTTCTACTTCTGCATTGATATCAGTTTATAAATTAAAACTCGTGCCTGGCCAGATATAATTCTGTACCGCATGCTGGTTCTAAATCTAGTCAACAATTTGGCACTTAACACCATATTGCACGGACCCGCCAGTCTTATTATCATATTTGATATAAATGATATCCATGTGATGAAAAAAAACTTATATATTTGTATATTAAGACAAGGCTTCATGCCACTTAAACACTGAAAAAAACTTTAAACCAACCAATATCTTATACGTAAGATGTCAAGCTACACCCTAATATCCATACCATCATTTGGCATTATGTATCGGTTTTCCTGACATAATTTTCGTGGCAGACGTAAGAAAAAACGTTAGATCTATGTCAATGTGTCGACGAAGAGTCAAAAGAACGTCGATCCGACATCTGACGTTGTAGAACATTCGGTTGGTTTGTATATGGAAATGAAATGAAAATGAGCATTCGCTGTCCTGCCTTGAGCCTCCTTGGACCTAAATGTTACTCCTCCCATAGGTATACGACCTGATGTTATTCAAAGGTTGGATTGGCGTTTAAACCGCATAGGGTCTATACAGTTAAATATCCATGTTATAGTTAAAGCGCTTTAAGTGTGGCCAAGTCCTTTTTAAAAGTTTTTTTTTGGATTCGTATTATTTGGTCATTTTAAATTAGTGATATTCAATTATTGAAAAGTTGAATTTAAGATAGAGATGGTTTACAATACAACTGACAATAGAAATATAAAACATCGAAAAGTAAATTTTCAATTTTATAATTAGTCATGAAAACACCTATTCATCCTTGATAATATTCCAAAATCTATATCAATGTCTGTCTATATCTTAGGCATTTATATCTATCTGTTTCTAAATTATTATTTTTTTATAGCAGGGCATGAGATCTCATATTTCCAAAACTGGTTATGAAGTGGGTTTCACGATTCTTTGCAAAATACAAAGATGTCGTGTGGTGGGGCTGAAAAAGCTATACCCCACTAATCCCTTGACCGACTTGACCATTGTAGAATGCACTGTAGCCTTCAAGTTAAGCAGGGTGTGATATAGCTTCTAAAGATATGTTTTGGTCAGTGAGTTGAATGAATCACTGCATTCATTGTTAAAAAAGTAAACAGTAAGAATATGTTTTTAAATTAAAATGTTCAGCTTTGATTAATACGAATTAATATACTTTTCGATATTGCAGTGAGGATAGATAGTTTGAAAAAAAACAATGCTTTGGATAATTTCTATTTTGATAACTGCATGTATAGCAATATGTAAAGGTAAGTTTATAACCAAAATCATTCACGTATCGTCAATATGCATCAGAAAAAGATATAAATGAATATATTTGTATAATTTAGCAATGTCACAAAGATACTTAATTTAGATTTGGCGTCGCTTTCCTGTTTTTTTTCTGCAAGTCACTTGTTTGATGAAATGAAAGCAACTTTTCATCATGTTATCGAAGTTGACGCCCCAACACAAATGTCAACGTTATGAAGCTCGCAGAAAAAAAACGTGCGATATTCGCTTTGTATCGCTCACAACGTTTTTGTAAATACTTCTGCGGTATCGTTTGCATCAGCAGAACTTTTACTTACATCAAACTTAACTTTTGCCACGAGTACCCCACGAGCTGTTCCTTATAAAAGGTGTTTCCCACCAAATTCTAGGTGGCTTGGAAATGTTGAGGAAATGCGTTCTAGCTTGAAGCTAGCTTGGAGAATTCAGCAGATTGAGGAACACCTTTTTTTATGATTTCTTTATTTTGTGATAACTGATGAAAAATAATTAATTGCGAATTGACCGTTATTGCTTGTGATTGTCTTATAACCTGTTATTTGTTATTAATGATAGGTGATATAGTTATATTCAACAGTTCGATAATTGCAAAACGTGTTCCTGTTCTGCTCCAAGAGCTTCAACCTGGCCAGAAAAGGAGTAACAGCTCAGCTGGCTTGGAAAAAATATATACTTGTTTGCAAAATATTAATGTCCAAAAAGGAGTATTTTGTTGTTGATAGTCCTAGTCAGGTTGTTTTAAGGTGATTTAACAACTTTTTGAAACAAAAAAAGTTTCGTGGGGTGCCCTTCTTTTACTAGTACGTATACACGATTTCAAATCACTTATTTTTCTCATAGAAGCTGTGAATTAATCATTATTAAAGGTTTATTCTCATTTTGTCTTAAGAGGCTTGACTATATACTTTATATGTACAATATACTTCCTTTAATAAAATACTTGAAAAACGGTTCTTCCTCTTGCTCTCCGTACTTTTGCCTCCTTTAAGTAAGTCATCGTATTTTTTTGTCGTCTCTCTTTAAAACTGCTGATGAAAAAATGGCATGCTGGTTCAATGTTACGCAAAAAAAACATGTAAAGTTTTATCCATGCGATACTAACGTGCCCCTGGTCGATTTCAATCGAATCTTTATGCTACCACAGCCTACAATTAATCATGATTTTTTGTTGATATATGATTCAACGCGGCTATTATTTTGTGTTTCTAGGCGATACAAACATAGCCCACATCTATCCTGATGCTACTTACACACACTCTCTCTCTATCTCTCTTTCTCTCTCTCTCTCTCTCTCTCTCTCTCTCTACCTCTCTCTCTTTCTATCTTATTCTTTCAAGTATCTTACTTTTAGAAGCGTATATAAATGGATCATTCAAAAATACTGTTTCGTATTCATAAAAAAAGATAAAGTAAAAATACTACTTAACTGTTATCCAGGCGACACCAACGTCGCCCACATCGACTCCGGCGCGACCTGCACGGCCTCGCTGGAAGGCCTGCACGCGTGCGACCGTGCAATGGACGGCGTCGCCATGACAACGTCAGCTGCCTTCAAATGGGATTTCATTGGCGATCCAGTGGGAGAATGGATCCAGATTGAATTCGCGCGAACGGAGCAGATTGGGTTCATCCGGATCATGGAGGGATGGTATGGCGATAATAAGGCAATTAAGGAGGTGGAGTTGGCGTTTTCGGATGGATCCACACAACAGGTAATTATACCTTTATTAAGCAAACACGACGTAACGCATATATGTGAAACATGATTTTCCGTCTAATTCTATTTCATTGCCGTCTTCCATTTGCTTTGTTCAATTTGAATTTGTTCTCTCTTGCATGTTATACTAAATGATAAATTAGTGCCGAACTTTCGCTCTGGTATTCTATTTAGCGCCCCAGGTTTGATATTCTGATGAGCCGCAACAGCAGGCTACTCGATATGTTATTGTTTTGAGCATATCTATTATGATTTCAGGTGACACTTTTGCTTCAAGAGGATGGTTACCTCTGGGAAGAATTCGATTTAATTCCAGTGGAAACAGATTTTGTTCGACTCACTATACTTTCGTCATACGGTGGTCATTATAATATCATAGCCGAAATAGAAGTTTATAATATGTTTGAAGGTAATCTAACTCATATATAATGTGTGTTGCTTCATAAAATAATCATTTTTGAAATTAAAATTTCTTATCAAAACTCATTTACTGATCGGAATATTCGTGATGACAT
>LQRL01174423.1:3508-24352 GCA_001703475.1 Hydroides elegans
TTAAAACGCAAATGTAACCACTACCCGTATCGGGCTTATTATAGACTGTGTGACTCTATTTCCAAGTTTGGTGATTTGTATGATTGGGATTTGAGAAAGCTCGTTAAATGTATCTGTTATTGTTCATCTTCGAGTTTTTTCTGGCTAAATTGTTCTAATTTATGAAATTGTGGCAAAGCCAGAAAAAAAGATCATTTGTCTGACTTGTCTACCGAGTTTGACCCGTCACAGGGCAATGCCATATCGTGGGAGGATGGCGCGTTAGTTTTTATTACGTTTATCCATAGACTTCCTAGTTGCATGCTTTGCGATTTGTATGGTGAAGACATAGCTCAAGGTCCGAGGTTCGATTCCGACGCGGGGTGGTTGCTGAATATTCGGCTCATGCTCTGACACCACTTTAAGGAAATGTAATGGGTTATCTTCCTAACCCGGAAATCCAAAATTAAAACCTAAAGATAAGAATTTTCCTTTAAAATGATACCTTTATATGAATCAACAGTGTATAGCATTGCCTACTATATCAACTTGTCAGGGCAAGGAAAATTAAATATATTTTTTCGTGCGAACAATCCTTATGAGCATTTTTCCTATACATGGTTTACAGGAAGTTATGCCTTACCAGAACATGTAACAGTTAGCAGAAACTTTGGTCTAAACATGCACGCCTCAATGATAACTATTACATGAGCTCCAGCTACGGTTAACACATTTTCCGGTAAAGGTTAGCATCAAAGTCATGGTCCAGAGGAAAACAAACAGAGTGATTGCTTTTTGCATGCCAAATATTGCTACACCATCACTTGGTGAGATAATTATATCTTCACTGTATGTTCGCGGTCGTTTGAAACATCTACCAGATCCATCGTTTCGCTTTTTGAGGTTTCTTAAACGAAACAATGATGATATTAGAAACTCTTGTATGAGAATGTTACACAGGGAGCAGTTGTATGAGAATGTTCATACAGTGTACATTTAATGATAACTATCATGTTCAAAATGTATACGTTCCTATGCCTGATTACTTTTCATGAGAATATTTGTCTAGCAATCGGCGTGTTTAATATAAATTTCATATGAGAATATCAATATATATTTACAATGAAATGTTATAATCATTTTTCATTGCATTATGTGTCAACAAAAGATCAACGTCAAAAACGACGTCTTAAACCATTCCATTGTTTTCCACTTCATCTGTTGCCTTGTCGCTTAACGCGAGCTTCTTATAAGGTCTCCCTTGGACACATCTGGACCTTGTTACATCCAATCGCACCATATAAACATGATATGCAAAATGACCAAGATATAATCAAAAAGCACACGATGATGATAAAAACAACTTCCCTCGGGGCCTTGACTTCACTGAAAGCTTGGCCTCATTGCTTTCTCTTCGATCACCCAGAATTGACCCTTAATGAAATCGGCCTAGGTCACATGCTTAAGCTTTAGCCAAGTTCCGGTAGCCTCTTAAAGTTATTTTTGTTATTATGAATTGAGCAAGAAATAATGGTTTTTCTTATTACGGTTAATTAATTGTGTCATAGTGGACCCTCATTAGAAAGATTGAAGAGGGCATAATTTGAATGTAGTTTCCAAAAACGTTTTGAAAAATATTATGAAAATTTGTATGTATAGACAATTCAGGGTTTAGGATGAGATAATCAAACATGGTTCGAAAAGTTTAATAAGATGTTATTTCAATGCACAATACACCGATTGCAACACGTTTTAGTGACAATGCTGATTACAGCGCATTCAATTAGATTCACACATAAATAAAATCAAATCATTTGTATTATTGCAAGTGCCTAACGAGTAGCATAGTAAAAACTGATTTCGCGCATTATTAACGTATTTCAATATTTTATTTGATTATGTATCCAAAATAGTTATCATAATGTAGCGAGGCTTTTGACATAACTTGCCCAATCGAGGGGCTTTTGACCTTCGGGCCTTTTGACCTTCGGGGCTTTTGACCTTCGGGGCTTTTGACCTTTGAGGCCTTTGACCTTCGGGGCGTTTGTCCTCTTGGGCTTTTTACCGCTTGCCTTCATCATTTTCATCAGCAGACATAAGATTTCAAATCGTGCAGATATGCATATGCGGCGGAGAGAAACCGATAACAGAAATACCGATAATATTATTATCGTATGTCTAACGAGTGCAAGGTTATAAGAACTATTTGAAATATTACCACAAGATTCTAATACTCAAGTTAAATTTGATCAAGAGAAATCACGATTGTATTTTGGTTTGTTTCTTTTTGGTTGCTTCCAATTTTGCAACAGATCCAGGTAATATACACTTCGCTTCTCATGTTTTATTGCAGTTTAATAGTTTATGACATTTTAATACTAAAAATGTATGTAAAGAAAAGCTTTCATCAAAAACCGAGGTAACACAAAACTGGACCTAATATTATATTGCATACAAAAGTTAGCTACTGATGAATAATTACAATTGATTGATTCTTTGTTTTACGTGTATCAATTCATATAATTGCATAAAAGCCAACTGGGTAAAACGTTAGTTATCACATCAAACTTTCTAAATGAATATATTAATTGATATGCTCTTCTGTTATTCAGGCCAATGATCTTTCGATAGATGTCTTAAATGAGCTTGACTCTATGAAAACGAAACTGGGCGGACAGGACAATATCATTCGTCAACAACAGGCTACGATCGAAGTATTAGTTGAGACAGTTAGAAAGTTGGAGGAAAAACTAGATAGGCGCAATAATGGGGATACCAAGGTACATCCTTAGTTTTTGAGTAGCTGCTCATTCATGCACATTGACCTCCATGTTAATTTCTCGAATAATCATGCTCTGTAGTATGTTTGAACGTGTTTTAATGATTATTTCAGTATAAATGGATCGCAAGCAGGAGTATAAATTTGATTATATATATTTTTTTTATTAAATCATGATTCTGCCTCTCATAGCTAACAGCAATATTATAATTCGCTTTGCAATGCGCAAGAAACATCTTATACATGTATATCTAATTCAAAGGAATACTTTATAAATTCGGCGGACTCAACATATAGCGGTAATCACACACAGTCAACATCTCCGTGTCCGAAGGTTAGAGGTAAAGAGAATTATTAACCGCAGTATTGCCTTCATTTTGTCATTGCTTGTTGTTTTCTGATAGTAAACTTATACTAATTTAAGCAAAGAAAATATAGCTTTTTAAAATTGTATCGCCATATTTCAATGCAGTTTTTTTATGCATTTCTATCATTGAACAGGTGCACACCAGGCTCTAGGATGCGTTGATGCACCTGATTCTGATAACTGTCATTATTTTTATAGACCGCATATGTGTTTCTGTGGCATATGGATATAAAACACAGATTTTCGTTTCTTCGCCCAAGATTATTCTGTAGCCTATAACTTTCGGACAGTAACCGGACAGATTTATTTTTGACTGACCGAAATGACGTAGGCGGATGATGTCAATGTCAAGGTCACTAAATAACAACGTGCTCGTGTGCTTTTTTGTAAACAATAAAATTAATATTTTTTTTTTAATAAAGGCATTATTCAAGTTCGAGTATTCTGCTACGACAAAATGATTATGTCAGATATTGTTGACCACAGATGGGCAATTGAAAATATAAATTTCAGCTGAAACAATTCCAGGTGAGCACTTTTATTGACATATCGCAAAATTAATTGTGATTTGATCTCACTTTAAAAACTGTTTTTCTAGTAACTTAGTGAACTTTCTTAGAGGGTTATACATATCATTAGCAAAAAAATGTTTGGGAATTTGTTATTAACGACATGATATTTTTCAGATAGAGAACAAATCAAAACAGGTTGCGACATGCCGGGGTGCAATCAATCAACAGAAAGCCAGCAGGTTTGAATCCAAAGTAAGCTTTTCATTTATAAATAATTAAACACAATTGTCAAGTTGAACTGCTATTACAAATGGAATTAATTGTGAAATTATAAGGTAATGATCAGGGTCTCGAATAATTGAACTTGGGGCGCAAACAAAATAAACTATCAGACCGGACCGGAGGGGAGGGAGGGTGGGGGCTGGGGTCTGGCGCAAATTTATTTTTTGTCTTACATATAAGGGCGAACCGGGGGCGCGCGCCGCGTGCGCCCTCTCAAATTCTGCGCCTGTAAATCGATTGTTGAATAACTAGGCCCCGACCCAAAAGGATGCCATTTTTAGATTTTCAATCGTTTCAACCGTTCGCCAGTCCCGTTTTTGCGGGCTCTAAATCAGACGCCGGTTCGAAGGAGACTTTATCAACGGTTCTGAGGAAAACTCCAGAATTGAAGATGTGCATTTCGTTGCTTTTATCCGAATTCGCCAAACCGGAAGTGGTAATAAAATGACAAGTTAGGGTATCATATTAGTAAAATATGATATCGCTTTGTATTTAGGGGTAGTTGGGGGCTCTGCTCGTGTTACAAAAGTGCCTTCTGACACATTTTTGACTTTTTGACACATTTTATTTAATTTCATACGAATGCCATTTTTCATCCCTATAGGAAACGAAACTGTTCGACGTCTGAATATCATGAAGACGTCTTACAATTGTTAGTAACGAGGTTAATTGAAATTGCTATGATTTTTATTTTTGTAAACTGGCTGATCAAAATGTCCTTGGACAAAATATTCCTGGACATAACGTCCCCGATAAAAATGAATATTCTAAAAAGCATAAAGTTTACTAAATTATAACATTAACTTTCAGGCAAGCTGTATCAGAGACCTGTATCGGACACACAAGAAGAAACGTCGATTGACGAATATAGATGTAGATGGTGTACTCTCCATTTGCCGGGTTTGTATTGCTTTATTTTCCAGGGCTCGAACCTCGATTTTTTTTCACAGAGGCCCTTCAGGCTTCGGCCCTTGAAAATCTTGGGTTCCGACACAAAATATGATTGCTCGAACATAAATATTTTTATGTAAGACATTTTAAGAGTAATGGGCTTTTTGGAACCGAAACATCAATAACCATGGGCCTTTTTGAAAAAAAAAATCTTGGGGTCAATTGCCCCGGACACATTGGAGTTAAAAGCCCTGAGATTCTAATTAAAATTATCTTCTCTTTTTCAACTTTATATTATTAGCCCCAAGCCAGCCAATTTGGCTAGGGACTATTGCTATCCCCCATTCCATCTGTCTGTTCATCCGTCCGTCTGTCACCAGTTGCGATGCAGTTATTTGTCCGCGGCATTTTGGTATGAGTCCTTTGTCCTAGGATTCTGAAACTTCACACAGAGAAAGAATATATATTACAAATATGCAACGTCGAAGAGTCAGTTTGGTAAATAAAATATTGTCGTAAGTATGGGGGTCGGAACATAGACGAATTGGAGATATTCTCGTATATTTACACACCACTTTGTCCGCGGCACTTTTGTATGAAAACTTTGTCTTAGGGTTCTGAAACTTCACACAGTGAAAGAGTATATATTGCAGATATGCAACGTTGAGGTTTCGACTTGATCGACAAAAAATGTCAAAATTACGGGACTCTGAATTAAGATTACTCTGATATTTTGGATAATTTTACAGCACAGAAAGATTACACGTATATTGTGACACAGTGAGGACTATAGCTGTGTGGACGAATATGTGAGGGCAGCGGTGTGACAAAGACGTTGTGAGAAGACGTTGTGAGAAGACGTTGTTAGAAAGACGTTGTAATAAAGTATTTGTGAAATATCTATTTCTTTTGACCTGCTTCTTTTGATCGACAAATATTCGTGATAAAGAATGTTTTGCATATTCTCGGGGCTTTGCATCTCTGATGACCATGATCTTATCTTTTGTTGCACTACATTGAATCGTTATATGGAACAACACCGCTTTGTCGTGCGCTTTATAAAATACGCATTGCATAGGTTTTTGCATCGTATCTTGTCAAATTATTCCTGGTCAAGCGTATTCAAAATTAAAATTTCCCTGTTTTTAATTTCTTAACTATTGTTTTTTTTTGTAATTTTAGGATGGGGATATTAAAAAGCACCATGCTGCGTTAGCTGAAACATCAACTACATCAGATACGATACTCGCTACAAGTCGACATCGGCAGTGTCTACGATTGCAACATCAACAATTGCAACAACTACAATTGCAAGATCTACAATTGCAATATCTACAATCACAATCGATTTTTTTTCACTTTTTGATGTCACGGAACACATTTCGATATAACCTGAAAAGGCGTTGTGAGAGTTATTGCTCTCAATTACTCGTTGCGGGTATCTAAGCTTGGATGTTATAAATTTAATAAAATTGAGTGAAACTATAAACGTTTTTTTTTTTTGCATCGAACTCTAGATTGAGGGTCTATAGAATATAGTTGTCCGTCCATCTGTCCATCCGTCTGTCAGTCCGTCTTTGATTTTTAGATTATTGATATTTTCAGTGCAAATAGCTATAGAGACTCAATGATTTGCGGCATTTGGTTTACTAACGGAAGCGCATGTGCAACAAATTTCAATTATTCAGGAGACATCTCAAATATTTCTTGTCTGAACCAAAGATCCAATACGAGTTTATAAATGGTGTAACAACTTAAATGACTATATCTGAGCCACATTGTTTTGATGTAAATATTGCATTTCTAGATCCACATATATTTTAATTGGTCTGATTTTTAATGCAGAAATGAGAACGTAAATTACATGTCATTTATATGACTCGGAGCCGCGGGGGCATGTTTGTGTTCTATGAATACCAATATAAATATCTCAAACATTGAGATATAAATAGTGGCATTAAAATAGTATATGCGAAACTGTTTTTAGGCCTAACCCAAAAGGTCAGGGGCATAAAAATTTGTTATGTCCGTCTGTCCGTCATCGATTCTTTTCCAGGCTGCATCTACAATGGATGGTTGTAGAGAACCGGGAATAGGATCGAATGAAAGGTCTTGGTGTGTAGATGCGCCTTTTGTCAGTTTCAGCTTCATTCGGTCACCGAAAATTCCTAAAACAGCGGTTTTTCGAAACACAAACAGGCTGTTTCGTTGCAACGGATGGTCGCATAGACGTGGTAGTCGAAGCGAATGAAAGGTCTTGGCGTGTAGATGTGTCTTTTAAAACTTTTGGGCATTTTTGGCCAACGTCCGGTGGCCGAATACATCCCTATAATTATTCATTTGACAAATAGCAATTTAGTTTTCGGGGGGGGGGGAAACTGATTCTTATTTGAATAAGTTATCTTAACGATCACAGTGTCAGTTTGGAAATATAGAGTTAAGGTGTCTTCAACCATTCTTTGGTCGCAAAATTGTTGGTGCATTTGTTCGTTTTTGTTGGATTAATGGTGGAAATCTTCTAATAAAACTTATCAAAATTGAAATTCAGTGTTTCATTATCTACTTTGAAATATCTTTTAGACCCTATCCATTAAGGATTTTGGTCAACAATTCGGAGTGTCCGTGCTTTCGTCTGTCCGTCCATGGGCAAAACCTTCTTGTTAAGGTCAATCTTTTGAAGGGAGAATCGTTTTGGTCATTGATAAAAAACATACTCTTGTGCTAGCCCAAAGATAAGAAGATGTCAGAGATTAGGGTGTACTTTAGTGGTCGCACGGTTGCATATGCGACCGTCGTTTTTTCCACACAAATTTCGTTTTGATAACACTCGCGTTATGCGAATGTTAATTTGATTTTAACAACACTGACCACATTTATAGGTAGGAGGTCTATAGGTTTTGAATGTCCGCCTATAATTTTTTTTATAAAATCTATAACTCGAGAACAGATTTGTCCAGAGACTCGATCATGGGCTTAGATAAAATGGGTTGACCTGTAAAAACATTTTCTTTACAACTAACTTTTGATATTTTCTATTATATATGGGGATTTTCTGGTAGCGCATGCGCAAACATAATAATTTCTGTTTGCAATATTTTGGGAACGATGTTTTGGGAAATATGTATATGATCTAAGATAATATGTTTATGATCTTAGATTTTTTCTAAGTTGCGCATGTGCAACTGAAACCACTGTTTGTGTTCGTATCAAAAGAACCAAACAACTAAATGTTGGGCCAATTGAAAGTGCTTGACCTGTAGTTTTAGTTTTGATATTAGCTTTTGATATTTTGGTATTATCGTACTGGTAAAAACGGAAACGGCAAGAATATGAATAATGGATATTATTTGAAACCAAGATCTATATCACTTTGAATTATATGATGATTAGGACCTTTTCGTATATTACGAATGTGTTTGTTTTATGATAAGACAAAGTATATGCATATTCTCAAAATGGTGTTGACCCTAGTTCATTTTCGCTGTATCTTGCGTGTTTAATCGTGAAAGCAAACCTACTATCTATTTTTAGTAATTGGTAACACGGGGCAGTATTGCCCTGGTTATATGTTCTCTGATAAAGCCCTGTTGTGACCTGATTATATGAATTTGATATGCTGTGATATATAATAAAATTGAATGAGGTTTGGGAAATTTTGCCAACCATAATGCATGAATTCTTTCAACAACTTTGTCATTCTTTTAAATTCATAAAGGATAAATATTAGATAAATAAAATAGAGTATGATATCTTCAAATAATCAAAATTTTATTTAATAAACAAGCATGTAATATCAACATGTGACGTCATTCCTATAATAAATGTAACTTAACTATAACAAACGCTATTTATTAAGTAGGAGGAAAACAAATTTTTTTACATGAGTTGTTAGACTCTGTACACATTACCAAGCGTTTTCTGAACACACGAACTGATAACGTCCCAACTGATTAAAAGTTTTCTGACCTCTTTCTATCCTTTTACTTTTAATACCCAGATAAATTGCAAATGGGTTTTTGTCTCTAATGATCAATTACTCGTTTACCGGATGAAAGTTCAGTGATTTAACGCACTTCTCACAAACTCATGAAATCCTTTTGTTGGGAAAATCGTGCTCTTATTACGTGTGTACAATAGTTTTGGAATGATCTTGACGAATTCTCCATGATCTGTGTGCTGGGTCCGATGAATAGGTTTAACTCCCAACCGAAAGCTCTTTTTCACACCAGTTATCCTTTCTCCTTTGTTGAAGATGATTGGAAATGCACACCAATCAATATACGTGTGATGCACATATCCAAAATATGTACCGCACTCTCCCCAGTTTGATATGATAAGATTTCCTCTGCAAACCTGAAATTTAAATAAAATCAATCAAGTGGAATGCTTCTACCTGCACCATGATACATTACCCCCCCCCCAAAAAAAAACTACTAAAACAAAGCGATGACCAGCCCCATGACCAACCAATATACGTGTGATGCACATATCCAAATCACGCACCGCACCCCCCCCCCCAGTTTGATATGATCAGATTTCCTCTGCAGACTTGCAATTCAAATTAAATCAATCAAATTGTATGCTTACATCTACACCATAGGGCTCTCTCGGGCATTATTGCATTTGCTATTGCCTCCGTGATTTTTATAAATATATCATGCTTTATACGTGTGATAAATAATTTTGAAAAAAATAATAATATCATCATTAACTTTCTTCCATTTCAATCTCGGACATAATATAACATTTAGGTCATCATTAGACACGAAAAATACTGGTTATCAGAAGAAGACTTACTGCATTGCACTCGTTCTTTTCTGTCGTGTTGATACCATCGTCTTCTAAAACTAAAAAAAGGAAAAAAAGTCTAAAATAGGAATGTTAGTATAGCTTCATTAATTAAGTTTTTTAACATATTTAGCTTTGAATTTTTCCTCCTTATATATTTTTTTTAATTTGAAAAGATGTTTTATTTATAATCGTCGATTCTTTAAAATCGACAGTATTTAACCATTTCTTCGTACCGACTTCGATCTGTTTTCCATCTATGTTTACAAAGGTCATATCCTCTTCCAGTTCTTCATATCTGCTTTCTTTTTGAATATCGCCTTTCAGTAGCCATATTCAAATAATATAAAAGAGCATAAATATACGTTTGAATTTTAAAAAAAATAATTTAAGCCTAAATGAGAAATATGTCAAGGCATACTACTAAAAAAATGTGTTAAGGGTTTGACTTAAATTAGCCGATAGGCGCTTTTAGGAAAACATTGGAAACATCACAGTATCCCCCCCCCCCAGGTCTCACATCTGTAGAGTATAGTTTGAGAAAATCCAAATAAGAATTTGATTAACAGATCTCCTTGAATAGTTATTTACTTGATACCTTGGACAGAAGGTCTTTGGGGATCGCTGTTACTGTTGGTTTGACTTGGTTTGACTGTTGTGTCAAATTGAGTATTCGAAGTTTCCTTCTCTGTGTTTGATGTTAGATATTCGATGGTTTGAGCTGGAGGGCCAACAAAAAATATATAATTGAATCAAGTATGCAGTGTTCACCTTAATCTTATTTTAGTTTGTTTATTTATATTCAGGTCTTGTTAAATTGACATTTAAATGAAAACAACGAAACATTGTTGACATTTTGTATAAGGCTTTTATATGCGTCTTATTAAACAAAATGTACGGCTTTTAGATTATTTCAAAGAACGTTTTTCATTATAAATTTACATTTTCCATTGTTGAAACCAAAACCTTTGCCTAAATCAACATATGAAATACTAATCCAGGACCAACTTTAATTGATATTTAGAAAAAGTAAACATTTACGTGTAATTGAATCTGGCGATTGACTGCAACACGGCACGCAGTTTTCTAATGGTCGCATATTTGTGCACACTGTAAAACAAATATGTGTTTACTATAGTATATTTTCAATTGAGTGGATTTTCAATTAAATCTTTTATTGCGGAATTGAATATACCAACAATGAATATGCTAAAATTATTATTTGTTATTGATGCCTTTGTCCGGCATAATGGTTTCACACATAGTGTTTTAACCTTTGATACTATCCTTGTGATCGACACCCTTCCCACTCACTATTACTAAATTTTCCTTATTGAAATTAGGTTCCATCAGTGAAGATAAACCTTTTTCATTTTCGAAATGAGAGGTTTACTTCGAGTAACCGTGATTTCTTATTTTGGAAGATGTAGCAGATATGCTGTTGCTAATCTATTGATTTAGCGCTTACAACTTCGGTCTGGAAAATTATAGAATTTTACTGAAAATATTTTGATAAGAATTACCTGTCATTGTTATGCTTCGTTGATGCTCTATGATATTTTCCAGTCCACATCTTCTATAGTACTTTGGCTCCTTGAAAGTTATATCAGTCCCATGAAGTTGTATTGATATTTCTTTCTTCGCAACAGATGTATATGGAACTCGACTCGTCTGCCCAGTTGCTATGGCTTGAAAAAGTAATGATGATTTTTTAAACATGTAATTTAACTTACGTTTAATGTTCTAGTCCGAAGGCTTATAATTAAATATTATTAAATCCGTAAGCGAAACCACTGAAACGCTAAATTGATTGGCCCCTACATTATTAGCCAAAACCTACGGGGTTGAACCCGAAAATTAGACTTACCATACTTTTCATTCCAAATAACTGTGATTGTTCTTCTTAGTTCACGTAGGGGTTGATATAAAAGAGGAACTGTAGTACCTTATACAAATATAAATAAATTATTTGACATCATTTTTATATAATAACCCAGGGGTGATTTCATCATAATTCTAATTTGATTCAGGCAATGACTTGTTTATACACCCGCAGCGTTGTTCGCTCTTATATGACATGCCTGAACATTAATTGACGCCCCTTCGGCATATATATTTTTAATGCTGGCGCCCCCGATTGAGGGATGCCAGACGCATCATTCGCTCTTATATGTCATACCTAAGCATAAATTTGACGCCCCGTTCGGCATATATATTTTTTCGGTCGTCGGTGCCCCCGATTGGAGAACGCACACCGAGTTTTTCGCTCTTATATGCCACGCCGTGTTTTTCGCTCTTACATGCCATACATAAACATTACTTGGCGTTCCTCTCGGCATATTTAGTTTTTATTGTTGGCGCCCTCTATGAATTTTTAGTCATCCGACATGTAAATATCTATTGGATTGAACGAATGAGGGATTGACCATTTTTAAATGACTTATTAAATGACAATATTAAATGACTTGGTATCACTTTGTTCGATTTTAGAAATATCGAAACATATCTTAAGTATTATACAATTGGGAGAATACCGGAGAGATCCATACCAAAATAATTATTGGCCCGAAGTATTTGAATATTAATGCATGGGCCCTTTGAGCGCGGGCATTACACTTTTCCTTCCCGAGGGTCAATAACTATTTTGTTATCGAACCTGAGGATGTTATCTTTTTATTACATAAAATAAAGGGGTATTACCACTACGGGGTAATGCCAAAAGTGATATCGCCTGGATGATATGGTCCGGCATATTTCTCTATCTATGTAACGACAATTTGAATTACCCAAACAGGCTTGATAAAATGAATTTAACACATCTTTTCGCTCGTCTAAGAAATCTTCTCCAACCAATGATCCCCTTGTGGTACATGACGCAGACTTTGTGTGTACCAATAGAACTGCAGCTTCTGTACCATTTCTTTTGAGTTCATCTATCTGAAACCAAGTTTAGACATTTATGAAGTTGAAAAGATAATCGAATAGGGCCGGGCGCTTAAAAAGGACGTTTATTTTTTATGAGCACAGGGGTGTACTTTAGCGGTCGCACGGTCGTATATACGACCGTCGTTTCGCCCGCGCGAGGTTTTTTACATGACACTCGCGCTAGTGCGAATGTCAATCGGATAGTAGTCTACATTTGTGCTAAACCATTAAAACACATATAACTAGAAATAGTGCTCGCGCCTGCTGCACTCGCATTCAATATGATATCCATTCAAAGCGCAAATGTCATTTTGCCCGCGCGGGTGTCGCGATTTTGGGTTAAGGTACACCCCTGTGGGCATAAGCAAGAATAATAGCATGTTAGAACATCATAGTTCGTGTAGACTCAAGCTCGTTTAAGGTCGTAAATACGTTTATTAAAGAACAATTATAACTAAGGGGTATATGCTCCTGTAATTTACGGTACATAGAATCGAACAACAGAAAATAATAATTCCAATCAATTTAACTTTAACTACAAATCTAATTAATTACAAATGTAATTAAACTAAGAGATTCTTGTTAAAAAGAATATAGTGTTACTATTTTTTCGATCTTCTTGACGAGCCATTTGTCACGTGATTTCCTTTCCTCGGGTGTTGGATTTTTAACTCGATTGTTATGCTCTTCGACTTTTCTCTCATGAATTTTCTGAAGCTTTAAAAATAAATGTCTATCACATCGATTCACATTAACTCGAAATCGATAGTCGCGTGCGCGACTAACGTTTTAAGTTAGTCGCGCGACGGAAAAGTAAATAGCACCATAACATTTTATAGAATTAATTCTAAAGGCTTCATTAAAAGATTGCTCTGAAAATTAGGCTGAAAATGTCAAATCAATATCATCCGTAAAAAATATACATGTATTATAAATTCATTGAATATATTTTGTACTTTTGATAGGTGACAATGTTTTTTTTCAATTTGTACGCAACGTTCAGAAACTGAACGAAGCGTGTATTTTATAAAAAATACTACTATTGTTTATTATCATTAATGCAAGTGCCGAAGGCGGGAGCCGACAAAAACTATAAAGGCTCTAATGTCAAGTAAAAAAAGTCGCGAGCTGCGCGACTAACTTTGAAAAGTTAGTCGCACGGCCAGAAAAGTTAGTTGCATTTGCGATCGTGCGACCGCTAATGTCAAACATCGCTATTATTGCAATAAACTACCAACAGACTACCAAAAACTTAATCATCTACACCCCCGCTGTCCAATAAACTTAATTTGAAATTACCCATATAAAGATATTCTGACCCCAGGGTATCAAGCGCAGTAGTCCGATGTGACTTGGAAAATAATGACATGTGCTCAAATGTACTTTAACCAAAAGTTACAAATTATATAACATTTTCTATTTAACATAACAAACATTTACCTCTTGAAGTTCCTCCGGGTTTTGCAATATTCGTTTCCATTCCTCGCCTTGTGATTTGGCTCTTTGTTTAACATCGCTTGTATTTGCTAAAACCAGAAAATAATAAACTATACAAATACAAATATTTTCCTTAATATTCAGCTTTGTGATATATTACACTGTATGTAATCGGGCGTTAGTGTTATTTTTACCCGACTATTATCGAATCTTAGTATGAGTTTATCCCTGTATAGGCCTTTATTCGGTGTTGCAGATTGATATGACATTATGTAACCAATGATATTTTAAAGCGCAAACTTAAGATAACTCATCTGAGAAAATAAAGCATTTTTGTAATAAATCAAGAGAAACAAAATACAAATTGCGATAAGCTCACATTTATAGATTTCACTCAAAGCCACCGAATACAATGATGGTGTCCTTTTCGGTAGCTTTGCTGTTCGTTTTCCCTGGGCCTTAGCCTTGTCTCTGCTGGATTTGCTGTGGATCCATTGCTGTTTTGCAAATAAAAAATACGTTCAGTCACTTTCAAGCATCACAATTTAAAATATGTCGCAAAATGAACATTTTGGCTATTTAGGGTTGTTGATAGGTTAACCCGTTTTCTGTTTTTCAAAACATACCATAATTGGAACATAAATGTTAAAGCTAGGACAGACATGTGCAAATGGTATGTTTAAGACCTGTCCCTCGTATTTGCAACTACGACAATACCTTCGATAGAAGTTATGATCTGAACATTCTAATGATTACACACTAAGAACATACCATAATACGTTCTGTTTGTAGACCAGTTTGCGTTTTTGCTTCGTCAAGCATTTCGATATGTTTTGTCTTGCTTCTGAGACCTCTGTCATACAATGATGTTAGTACTGAAACCTCTTTCTCGGTATAGCATCCATGTGTAGAAGCCATTTCGCTTTAATTTCATGTATGTAATTTCAAAATGTCGACAATATTACGGTTTGACCTTAGAACAGATAAATATCGTGCCTGAAATCGCGCGAACTTGCAACCGGAAGTAGTCATGTTTACATATAAACACTGGTTTTCATGCCTAAATTGGTTCGGAAAATCATTTTTATATTAAAAACGAACTGATTTTCAACTGTGTTCGAGGGCACCAAGTGATCAGTTAAAGCTAAAATCATTGCCTAATGTCGTTATTCGATCAGGATTCTTTTGGACTAAATATGTAACAAGAAATTCAGCCATTATAGATTTAAAAAAAAAGAAAAACAATCTGAATAGCCCATTTCAAAAGGTGACTTTTCATAGATTTATTCATCACTCGATTGGCATGTTTGGCATTTAAAAACAAACAATTGTCTTCCTATAGGCACGTTACATATTGTTATCTAATAGGCGATCGTTGAAATGTTAAGTAGGCATAAAAGAACAGTTCTGTGCCAGGTGCTCGAGTAGATTCAAAATAACAGCTTGCACCATCACTTTATATGAGTAGCTAGGTTCGATGTGATATGCACTCAACATACAATATGATTGGTGACGTTCTAAATAGTTATATATAATGAATCACAAAAGGAAAAGGAATAAAAGTAGTCCACTAGTACGAAATCCATTTAAAATTCATGATTAAAGATTGTTTGCCCCTTAACACTAAATCTTATGTGTGAAATATTATAATAACATAATACGTTGCGGTCTTACAACAAAAATCTTTCTCTAAGATACAATCAATCATATGAATATAAACACATTATAACCAAATTGTTGAGGTCTAGAGGATAGCAACAAAAGTCGCATTCTGTTTAGCCAAATAGACTCGCATCCGAACGGCCCTTTTGACATAATCTTTCTCCACGAAATTCATACCTCTTTCAAAAGCGAGAAAGATTTTAAGCCTATCAGGAGTAGCTAAAGCTATACTAGCTAAAGCTGTACAAGTACTAACAATGCAGTCGGTTTTAGAAACTTTACAAACAAAAAAAGATATATATGCAGCTATTTTATTTAGAAAATGATGTAAAATACCAAACCCTAATATCCAAAAAGGGATGCTTAATGATTGCAAATTGCAAAATGTGAGTAATGGGGAAAACGGCATGATCTTTTTGTCTGAAAATGTTCAAAGTTTTTTTGCTGTCCACACGTCGAACCGCCTAACACTGCTTAACAAAAAAGTCTAGATCTCTCCAAATAAAACAGGGCATGCCTTTCAAAGAATTTAAATCAATATGTGAAAACATTATAGCTTTCATATAGACTAATAATCGAAGGGGTCCGTGCAAAAACAAAGAAGGTTATCTTAAACATTATTAAAAATGTCAATATGACTTCAGAACCATTTCATATGCTTTATTAATAATTCAGGATATATTCGATCTATTTAAAATATATTATGCGAACAAGCATACAACGTTATATATTTTAGCGGGGATAATTCTAGCATGCGCCATATGCGCCAAAGCCCACAGTTTTTATATATGGCGCATACAAGTTTCACTGTACACCGTTACGGCGCACGCTTTCCTAGAATGGCGCACATAAATTTTGAAAGTGCGCTATTGTTCCTAGAAACGTTTTCTTTTCTGCTCTTTTTCGTGTGCATTTATTGTTCACTTTACTATGCTTACAAATATTGTTTTAATCGCGCCTTCGGCGCTCACAAAACTCATATGAAATAAGCACCAACGGCGCACAACCCCCGAAATCCTATAATTTTCCCTGTTTCAGTAAATAAAAACACATCGTTTAACCAAAAATTGTAGAGTGGAGATAAAAACCCATTTGCACATATTCCTTCATATCACACGACATTCCACGTTGACTAGTTAGGTGTAGTCGTATATTGTTATAATGTTGTATGTTTATGCCCCGCTTTAAAAAAAAATTCTATATACTATATTATAGAGTATTGATCTTGATTGGTGTCTCTTTACTCGATCGCTTGGTCACAGTGCAGTGACATGACTTTTTCTCTAGTCTGTATACCCTAGAAGTCTATAAGATTCTAGTTGTATATTTAAAAGAGTGTGTGTATTGTTGAAAAGTGTTTGAATTTATCAAAATGGGCAGAATACAAAACATTTATTCAACAATAAATTGTCAAGGTCTATGAAAGTTCTATATCTAAAGGCAGAAAGAGGAAACAAAGAAATCACCTTGCCGAGTATGACAAACAAATATGGATCGATTCATACTGTAAGAACGCACTCATATGAATACATTTGTTAAGGTAGAATTCTATGAAGGTGCGACATTGGTTCTTGTTCTTGTGTTTTTTTTTCATAAATCAGTTTATTCTAACTAAATCCTGTTCTGAAAATTAGAACACGTTAAGCTATCTCCTCTTGTTGCACATCGCGACATAGCTTTATATACCCAGATACCTTACCCTATGAGCTCATGGTAGTCTATCTAGTCGTGGAGGCATGACAATTATATCTGAAAAACTTTCCAAGTTTGTCACTAATAATACTAAAGATATTCAAGTCAGATATTTGATAACAGAAATGCAAATATATCAAACTAAATTCGTGATGATAAACATATATGCCCAAAACCTTGAAAAATAAGAAGAACAGATAAATAACTTGAATACCATTCGCAAGCATTGAGATTCAATTGCTATTCTAGGCGGGGACTTCAATTTATATCCAAGTCTAGAAAGAAGAAGAGGGGTTACAAGACTAAAGGGCAAAGATCTGATGCACCTAAAATGGAGGCCAATTAGTCAAAATTAGTCAAATTATTGACCCAAAACTGCTAACATTATGCCATTATATCAAGAATTGTTGCCTGACGTCAGAGGACTAGACCAAAACGATTTTATATCACAGATATACTTATAGGATATAATATTAAAGCTAATTGATGCCATACTACCAAAACAAAGAGCAAAAGGACGGAATTCAAGCTTTTTTTATTTGAAAAAAGGCTTCGATAAACTAGATTGGAATATCATAGATAAACACTTGAAGCCTTTGGTTTTGGTGAATACTTAGGCATTTGAACCTTATATAACGGATAAGGACATGAACCTTATATAACGGATACAACCCCATTTTTTTCAAAGTATCTAACGGGGTTAGACAAGGTGACATTTAATAGTGGGCATTAATAAAAGTGGGCATTTATATCCCGCTTAATCTTATTAAAGCTCTAAGCGGTCATAATCTTTTATTACCTTGGCCATTCGTGCATGTGTTCACCTGTTTAACGGGCAGGCTACCTATTATTCAATTGGTGCTCACACTCCGTCTTGTGATATACACTTTAAACTACACGATTTTTCAACTCTCATTGATTGTGTTGTTGAATGATCAGCTGCGACTTTTGCGAGATCAAATGTAGTAAGCACGAGCTCATATAGCACATCCAAAATGCTTTTGAGAGGCAACTGACACGGCCAGTGAAGTAAAAAGAAAATTTTATTATTTTAAATTTTGTTTATATAAGCACATCCCAGATACTTTTGAGACGCAGCGGACAAGGCAAGTGAAACAAATATATCATTTAACTTACATAGCAAATATGCTTACATAAGCACGATTACTTTTGCAAACCAATTCCAAATGCACCAGGCTCCCCAGATAGGTGTTAACACATCTCTATTAATTTGCTGATTATTATGCTGATACAAGCAGGATTGCTTATAAATATGCTTATATAAGCATGATTGCTTATAAAATAACACGCAAAATGTTTTTGGAGGGTAGCTGACGAGACAAGTGAAGAAAGAATATCATTTCACATATATAAAAAATAATATGCTTATATAATCATGTTTGCTTATATAAGCACATACCACGTACTTAAATGATAATATCTTGTATTATCACCCGCATTTCCTCATCTGAATATTAACTTTTCACTACTTTTTAAAGTGCTCCAACATCGACAATTTTCAACAGATTGAGATGACATTATGACGAAGCACGACGTCAGACCTTGGTTTAAACCTCAACAAGGCACGACTTCAGACCTCGGTTTATACGAAAATAAAATTTGAAAGGTATAGCTCAATTGCTTCAGACCAAACTCGCCTGCACAAAGTGCTTGGCATATGAAAAAAGTTTAAAATCGACAATTTTCAAAGTGCTCCAGAATCAACAATTTTCAACCGATCGAGAAAAAACTTTAACGAAGCACGACTTCAGACCTTGGTTTATTCGTGAATAAAATTTGAAAACTCGAGCTCAAATCTTTCATACCAAACTTGCCTGCACAAAGTACCCAACATCAAACGGGACAGACAGACGGACAGACGGATGGACAGACGGACAGACGGACAAGCTCAACCCTATATCCCCTCGTTTTCACGGTGGAAAATTTCCCATACTCCATTTTTTCATCCCATACTCTATTTATCGTGTCGTCTTTCTTTGTCTTTTATCAATTAAATTGTAAAGCATTACGATTCTCATTTTAAACGTGACTAGTACCATAAATAAATAACTGCCATGTCAACACTTTACCATATGCACGAACAATGTTATTTAGTAAATCTATTTACTTTTCGCATAATCTAATTCTTCTTCTTATTGTCTAAGATCGTGTATCTATATGAGTATTAAACTCTCTTTGGTTGTACTTTAGAATGATCGACTGCAACTGTCGCGATATCAAATGAAAGTTGTTGGTATGGTCGGACGATATTTGATTAAGGAACTGCAAGGAATTAACCAAGAAGCACCAAAACCAGATTTCCATACTCTATTCATCGTGTCGTATTTCTTTGTTTTTTATCAACTTAATTGTCAAGCATTACGATTCTCAGAATTAACGTGACTGATTCGATAAATAACTAACTGCCTTGTTAACACTTAACCTTGTGCAAGAACAATTTTATTTAGTAACTCTATTTATTTTTTGCGCATCATCTAATACTTCTTATGCCTAAAGATCATGTATCTATATGATTATTTAACTCTTTTTTATTTTGCTTGAGAATGCTCGACTGCAACTTTCGCAAGATCAAATCTAATTTGTTGGTATTGTCGTACGATATTTGATTAAGGAAATGCAAGGAATTACCCAAGTAGCACCAAAACCAGATTTTCCATATTCTATTCATCGTTTCGTCTTTCTTTGTCTTTTATCAATTAAATTGTCAAGCATTACGATTCTCAGAATTGACGTGACTAATACCATAATTAAATAACTGCCTTGTCAACACTTTGCCTTATGCGTGAACACTGCTATTTAGTAACTCTATTCACTTTTCGCATTATCTAATTCTTCTTCTCATGGTTTAAGATCATGTATCTATATGATTATTCAACTCTCTTTGGTTGTACTTTAGAATGATCGACTGCAACTGTCGCGATATCAAATGAAAGTTGTTGGTATGGTCGGACGATATTTGATTAAGGAAATGCAAGGAATTACCCAAGAAGCACCAAAACCAGATTTTCCATACTCCATTCATCGTTTCGTATTTCTTTATCTTTTATAAGCTTAAATGTCAAGCATTACGATTCTACGAATTAACGTGACTAATACCATAAATAAATAACTGCCTAGCTCACACTTTACCTTATGCATGAACACTGCTATTTAGTAACCCTATTCACTTTTCGCATTATCTAATTCTTCTTCGTATGGTTTAAGATCATGTATCTATATGATTATTCAACTCTCTTTGGTTGTACTTAAGAATGATCGATTGCAACTGTCCCGATATCAAATGAAAGTTGTTGGTATGGTCGGACGATATTTGATTAAGGAACTGCAAGGAATTACCCAAGAAACACCAAAACCAGATTTCCATACTCTATTCATCGTTTCCTATTTCTTTATCTTTTATAAGCTTAAATGTCAAGTATTACGATTCTCAGAATTAACGTGACTAATACCATAAATAAATAACTGCCTTGTTCACACTTTACCTTATGCATGAACACTGCTATTTTGTA
>LQRL01174424.1:4865-16272 GCA_001703475.1 Hydroides elegans
TCAATTTCTCGAATATTTCATTTAATCAATTTCCATCATGGCATTTGAGAAATAAACGTTTATAACATACCACAACTATGCATCATTTTTGCATTTCGAATGATCAAATATAAAAATTACGTATAAACCGATTGTGAAGAGTTTTATTTGCTAGGAAAAGCATTCTTCCAAATTTGTAAGATATTTCTCAGTATTCAAATGATGCCATGGTGGTGAAATCACAGAGAGCGCACACAATGGTGACGTAACATTTAAACAGTTTTTTTTGCGTCATCAACTAGAGTGCACTCATCCCTCTTGACCAAAGTCATCGGTAAACTTTTTCAATTTATCAAGGTCTTCATCATTCACGGTGGGTTTCTGCCGACTTATTGCCTGTTGCATATCCGACTGTAAGAAAAAAAAACACATTTTGTTGGACATCTTATCATCATATCTTAGTAATCCATATAAAAAACTCACGAAACCGGTATATTATTGTCAAAATTGATGAATGAATTACAATTGACTAATTATCATATGACTTTTTTATTGTTCCTAAAAAAGGCTTTCGAAATTGCATATAAATGCATGGCAATCCATACATTATAGCATTTGAGATAGAAAACAGTTCAAATCAATGTGGGCTGATAAATTTATAGTAATTATATATATATTTACAATTGTCAACATTAATTACCATGGAGATGACCGGTTCCAGCAGCTTGTTGCCATCCACGTCCATCCAAGTCTTCTCGACGGCTCCAGGGGCACCGGGTGAACAAGGAGTCCACAGGTCGTCAACGATACGACCCTTATCCACGGGCGACTCCCCGCGAACCTGTTGCAATTCAATACAACGCAAAAGATGTTAAGATGAATCCACATTTTATAGACATTTTAAACTTCGTTTTGGCTGAAATACGAAATTCAACATAACCTATATATTTTTTAACGTAAATCAGATTTCACTATTAACCTCTTCAAAAATCACCAATATACACTTGAAGTAGAAAACAAGTACGCATTTCTATACAAATTTAAATGAAAAATCAGACCATTACAAAACGGCGGATATACAAATACCTGTCTGAAATGTGTGGCGCTCTGGACTTTTCGTACCGGCATCATAAGTGCATCGCGTACCACCAGGCTGATGTCTGAGCCCGAATACCTGTCACATACACATATTTATAGCTTAATAATTATAGCTAAATTTATATGCAAGTACATGGGCCTACATATTTGGACAACTCAGCCCCGCTATCTTTATTCAAATTCAAAGCGTTACACTTTATGCTGCGAAAACTTGATCCAGTTGAAAATAATAGCATATACTATTTTTCCTTGTCACATATATGTCTCCTCCACAAAAAAATAATAGATAAGAATTTCATAAAACAGAGCAATAAATCAAAGCCACTTGTATTCTAGATGCCGAGACATACCCTTCGCATTTTTCACCCAGTTGTTGGATGTCGCGCTGTGTGAGCTCGCATGGTGTGTTGCCCAAACAGAGCCTGAAGATTTCCGCTCGTGCGCCTCGTTCCGGCAGCGGGATGTATATGCGCTTCTCGAATCTAGAATAACACATATATATTATTTTGTTTACCAATTAAACAATTTATTCAGATTCAAGCTTTACCTTCATTCTGATCATTAATTAACCTATAGGAATTGTAAAGTGATACTTTACCTTTTACTGTAGGTCTTTAATATGTTTTTTTTTGTCGATTTATCGCTTTCCGTTTTTCTGTCTGTATACATGTATTTGGTTATCAAAGTGTAGCAAGAGTGTTTTATTCGCCTACCTTCTTCTGATCGCGGAATCCAGTACCCAAGGGATATTGGTTGCGCCAAGTACTAAAATTCCGTCATTGTCATTACCCACACCTGAAACAATGAATAGGGCGCTTCGAATTGATTTAAACCATTTCTGATATATTGTGTTTTCATGAGCCTTTATAGGCATAATGGGTTTTATGCAGAATATACGAAATAAACATAATGTTCGATCCACTGAAAAAAATACCATTATAACACCACTTTGGTTATTTTTTGCAAAAATCCAAATGATATATTTTTTTAAGAATATAAAATGATTTATTACTGGTCATATACCTTGCATTTGGACGAGGAATTCCGTTTTGATCCTGCGTGCCGACTCGGACTCATTGTCACTACGCGATGAGCAGAGTGAGTCCACTTCGTCAATGAAGATGATTGATGGCTTGTTTTCACGCGCCAATTCAAACAGGTTCTTCACTAGTCTGTGATTGAAAGAGACGAATAATTATAAAGCAATGTATACCAGTAAAAGCTAGCATATTATATATCATTTATTTCAAATCGATCTTCTGGCAGCAGGCTTACTCGTTACCGCACAAAGACATACAAATATCACAAAAATCTGCATGGTGATACAGGCCAATTTCTTTGACTATTTTTTTATAAGTAATAAACCAGAAATGTGACAATGAATCAAACAAAAACTAATTTCTTTAATGCATCATGGCCATCTTAATGTCGCACTTACTTCTCACTCTCGCCGAGCCATTTGGAGACGAGATCAGATGAGGACACACTGAAGAACGTTGAATTGTTGGCCTCTGTTGCCACTGCTTTAGCTAAATAGGATTTGCCAGTTCCGGGTGGCTGCAGATCAAAAACAACAATTTAAAATGCAGATTGTGATAAAACTATATAAAATCCGATGGCAAAAACATCTCATTGAACAAAACTCGTTTTTACTGAAAAATGGATACATATATAAGTCATCAAAAGTTCTTACGGTGTCTGGACAATTCGCGACCTGACAAATTCGCACCAAGGACGATTCGCGACTTTTTAGTTGATTCGCGACTTTCATTTTGGACAATTCGCGACTTTGCCCTGGACGATTCGCGACTTTGCTCTGGACGATTAGCGACTTTCACTTTGGTCAATTCGTGACTTTTTTTCAAAAAGCATTTAAGTTAGGATTTATAACAATAAAATAATTGTATATGATGACATTTAAAAATGTATCTAGCTATCATCTATATGATAGACATAAAAAAGTCGCGAACCATCCAAAATGAAAGTCGCGAATCGTCCAAAGTGAAAGTCGCGAATTGACCAAAATGAAAATTGGCAAAAGCCGCGAATTGACCAGTCGAGAATTTGCCAAGTCGCGAATTATCCATAACTCGTTCTTACCAGTATAAGGCCATATATCAAAATCATAAAAAGATATTATTCAAACAACTTAATTGGCATTTACGTTAACATTAAAAGTTAATCTACCGAATCATGAATATAAGGAAAGAACGTATACTCACTCCAAATAACAGAATACCTCTCCATGGTTTTCTTTTGCCTAAATTATAAATATAAGACTTCGATTTATTCTAGTGCAGATCGAATTGTAATCATTAATAACTTTTTAAAGAAATCTTGATCATTACAAAAAGTGTTTCCTTCATCCAACTTTATTCGTATTTCTTTTATTTGCATACTGCAATTCAAAGGAATCTTTGATCTAACTGGATTCATAATATTTAAGTTTATTGCAAAATCATAATGACATCACCTTCGATTTTTCAAAACACCTATACTTATTGTTTGAGATGCACATCAAAAGACAATCGAATACTTACCTGTAAATAAATGCGGAAATTTGATTGGAAGGATTACGGCCTCCTTTAGGGCTTCTTTTGCAGCTTCCAGCCCAGCCACATCGTCCCATTTCACGTTAGGTTTTTCTACTACGATGGCACCTGATCAAAAGCAAATATATACTCTCTATTTCAACAAAGCGCATTGTTATTTGTGCCTGCAATGGCAATAGCTCGTACCATTCATTAAGATTGATTAATCTGTTAAAATTGATAGCGTTCGATGATTTCTTAAGTTCATAGCTGTGTTTAATTGATTTATAAAAACATTCACATTTTTGAGTACAAAAATTGTTAGTGCATCATCGGAGCGCTAACGTCGAAATCTAATACTGATGGGATTGGGACCTCTCGTTCGCTAACTACTTGTACCATTCATTAAGATTGATTAATCTGTTAAAATTGATAGCGTTCGACGATTCAACTAAATATGGCCCTCTCAATATATCATACCAAATTTAAAACATTCGACAGATTACTAAGTAAATCGTATTTCACCAAAAATCCAATGTCAAATGGCGGATGACCACTGATTTAAAAAATGTCATTACCTGACAGTTTGTCCTGCATTTTCTTCTTTTCAGGGTCTTCATCCGAATCGCTGTCGTCGCTGCCTCTGTAAAAAAATGTAGGTATCAATCAAATAAATGTTGACTAAAGGTGGGCAAGATATTTATTATTTGATATATGAAAATATATATAATATATCAAAATGAAGATATTAATTGACCTGCTCAAAACGTTTAAAAATGTATATGAATCTACGTATAACAATTGATTTACTTTGAACATCACATGTATTGTAAGATATAAGAGAGTAATATAGGTTGAACTATTGAACACAAACAATCAAAGAGTTAACCTAGAATGAAAATAAATTTTAAGCACAAGTGACTTACTTTTTCTCACCAGTGTCTCCAGCTTTTACTGGTTTTTTGCCTTCGCCTTTTTTGTTTTTAACATATTCTTTCAGTTTTTCAGCCCTTTCTAAATATTGCACACATTTAGCCCGAATACTTTCTTTTGCTTTGTCGCTTTGTGTTTCGTCTGTAAACAAAAATACGTTTTATTAACTAATATCATTTATTTTACAAATAAGAAATAAGTTGCTTACAATGATCATGTTCATTCAATAAAATTATTTTTAATTTGTTTAAGTATTGTTACCATTTACATTAACTGGCTTGATAGTAATATTATTGCTCATAGATAGCTGTTTTATTAGTAAAATTCATCATAGAATTAACTGATGAGTTATGACATACACTTAATTGAATGCAAAAAGTATTCTACGCCGTGTTCGTAAAGTCTCAGTGCCTCGTCGTAATTTTTCTTCTTATCTTCTTCTGTGGCTTTCGTGACTATTTCAATAGCTTTCTGAAAATCACAAAGGAAAAGTACTCGGTATTAGTGTTATTTGATAAATTGATATATAAAGATATTATATAATAATTGATTTTAGTTAAATAGCCTATATAGCTATATTTATATTCAGTTGGTGAAATATCACATCCAGAACCTACCAATATGGGAGATACTGGGAAAGACTTTATTCCCGTATAGCCCATCTTCGAAGAGTAGAACTATATATTTTATCCGTCTTTTCAACTTTCATTTCCTCATAACACTATACAATACATGTCACATTAAGGTGATTTTATAGCATTTTTAATCATGAGTCACACTCATGCGCTTGGTGTGGATCCTAATCGATACGAATAATCACATGATTTTGAGCCTATATACAATTGAATTAAAGTGCTGATTTAATAGATTTGTATTGTCAACAATAATAAAAAATACTTATGATGGAACTGTTAACTCTATAATAGTTGTTAAAAGACACAAAGTCGGTGTTTCGATTTGACATCATCAGAAAAAAAAGTGGAAACCGGAAAATGCCACAAAATCATATACTATGTTCATGATTATACTTAATTACCTGCAGGGTTGCCATTTCGTTTTCTTGAAAAACAATATAAATGTATATATAATCTAAAATTATTAGAAATTTGACATTTTTAACTTTGCGGAAGTTATTTTTGGTAAGTCAGTGTAAACAGTATATTCTGCTGCATAAAACAGCTATATCCCGAAAAATATAAATTAGTTTTATAACGTGTTTGTTTGATTGTATATTCTTCAGTATTTCAACAAAACAAAATGCAATGTATATAATATTAATATATAACAAGAGACACATGCACATTTTGTTAAAAACACTAAGGATGGCCATTGAAAGCCCGTAGGCTTACTTCCACAGGGGTCCTTGATAACCGTTAACGATGTTGTGCCAAAAGACATGCAATAAAGATATACATTATACATTTATAAGATTTGTGCAATAAACCGTGTGACAAACAAATGCGACGAATTATTACATGTTTTCTATTTGAACACAAATTCACTATTTTGAGCAGACATAGTATAGCAGATAAGTGTGCTTTTGTTTTTCTTTTGAACGATGAGTAACTTGTAGAGCACTTTATTTGATTAGGTAATAGATTCCATTGCTTTATGGTTTGATAGAAGAAGCTATTTGATGCAATACCTTTAACAATAGGATCATTAAAGTTTTCTATTTCTTGTATTGAAGTTATGTACAGTTGCGACATCCTTGAACATATCCTTGAGATAGCAGGGACTATAGCCAAGTTTTACTTCGAGCTTTTGATTCAAACACAACTTATGTATTCTATCCTCTTCTTTGAGATATTTCACTTGGTCAAATTCATTTTGCCTAATGTGGCTTCTAGATTGGAGGTCATTGATATACCTGACAATTTTGTTTCGCGTGGTTTGCAGTTTAAACTTTAGCTTGGTGCTCAGATTGAAGAACCACCATAAGCAACAATAATCAAAGTGGCACTGAAGTAGAGCGGAACATAAGCTTTTCTTAAGCGTTTGACTCAGACAATGTTGATACCTGTACAAAAATTGCAGTTTATTTGTTACTTTACATACGACGTTTTAGCCATTGGCTCATCTGACATTGTTTGGTCAAGTGTTACACCAAGATATTTTACAGTACGCTGGCCCTTGATGGTATAATCATTGTAATCGATTTTGAATTCTTTGATCTTACTGAGTTTACGTTTGGAGCCAAATAAAATGCATTCCGTTTTGCCGACATGCATAGATAATTTGTTTTTGGTAAACCATTGGTTACATGCTTCAAGGTCGGACTTTAGTTTTTGAGCTACAACATTAGCATAACGGTCAGCTACAATGAGAACACTATCGTCTGCATATAGTAGGATGTTGCTTTGTACACTTGTTTCGATATCGTTGTTATACCATAAGTAGAGGAGGGGGCGAATAAACTTCCCTGTGGGACACCGTATGTGATTTCGTTGGAATCCGACACTATATCGTTTATCATTACAAATTGTCTACGGTTAGAGAGATAGGAGGTAAACCATGCAGGATCGATGCCTATAGCGTTTATTTTTTAGCAGAATTTCGTGATTGACAAAATCGAATGCCTTTTTCACGTCGAGCAATAGCATTCCGACGTAGTTGCCTTTAGAAATTTCAGATTTGATCGAATCGGTTAAATACATAAGGCATGTGTCATTTGAATAAATGGGTCGAAAACCGGATTGATATTTGTTGATGATATTGTTATCAACTAGATAAATTTGTAGTTGGTTATAAACACAATTGCCTAGTATTTTCGATATACATGTTAAAACACTTATCGGTCTATAGTTTCCTACTTCTAAACAACTATCTTTCTTATGCAGTGGTGTGACCTTAGCTACTTTAAGTTCATCTGGAACAATGCCTGTTGCAATCGATCTATTTATGATAAACGCTATTGGTTGGGCTAAGTGTTCTGCCCCTTCCTTTAGAAACCTTGATGGTATATTATCTAGACCTGTGCTTTTACGTGCGTTTAAACCATTTAATTCCTTATATACATCATCAACGATAACCGGTTAGAGTTTGAATTTACCCGGTGTTATACCTTTGTTAACATAAAAATCGTTGAATATTTTCGAATCTACACCAAATAACAGATCACGTGATTTCATTTTTTTTAAAACCAAATTGGATGCAACTGTAGTAAAAAACTCATTGACATAGTTACATATTTGCAATGTATCATGACATACGTGAGTTTCATTAAAAAATATAAAGTGTAAATATGTTTTCAATAACAGTTAAACTCAATATTCAGCCTTATCACTGAAAATGTATAACTTTAACATGCTTAATTGCATTTGAAATTCAAATTGAACTTTGATAATCCTATGAAAATGCAATGAATTTCAAGGCTATCACTGATTCAAGGACTTCATCGCAGCAAATACTGAGATACATGCATTCGCATCGCCCGAATGGCATTCGCCCAAAATAACGTGTATACTGAGCTTTTATCGTTCATCGCTTCGCATGCACATAAATGTGTTTTGTTGGTGCCTACTTTATCGTATCATAAACTTTGCTTACATTCTATCTAGAAAATGCCCGACAAATGCCATTTTATAGTCAGCAATGAGATCGCTCTGGAGTCTCCTTTCTTTTGGATTTGTGACTAACATTTGCGGCCAGTTTTTGTGAAGCAGCTGATGGGAACAAATAATCAAATGGGCCAGAATGAAATTCAGTACGAAGAAATCGAGTAGCATAGTGCTGAAACGACGGAAACAGGAAACGCGGTTCCGATTCAAGATGGACAGAATAGCCTATTAAATGTCTAAGAAATGTATATGACGAAACATGCAAGAACAAAGAGAGTATTGATGCCACAGTGCAACAACTAGAGACCTGGCTTGGGATTATAGATAAGTGCGATCTTCCTGGTAAAACAAGGCTTGGTTTGACCAATATGGAGTGCTGTCAAGCATGTTGTGGCGGCTGATGATATACGAAGTATCGCTTACCATGGTTTAAGCCATGGAACGCAACATCAGCAGCAAGTGCAAAAATGGAAAGGAATGTGGCAATAATTCACCAATATAGGCTTAAACGAAGAGACAGACAACTGAAGTTACCCTTGTCTCTAACGGAGGAAGTCAAAGTGTCTGAAGCCAGAACGGCAATGACAATAAGCTAGTCCCATGACGAGTGGCACAGTAAAACACGAATTACATTTCGGCAGGGCAAAAACCACAAGAAATACTGACATATTCAAACAGGCATTTTAGCACGAGCTAACTGTTGTGAGTAGAGAGTTGATCTCATAACGCGATTACAGTTTACCGTTGAAAAAAAAACACGAGACAGCGACCATATCTATTGATATATTCAATATGCACAACGTGCATTGTATCATTATCATCATCAGTCTTTCACAAAACACATATTGCACCTATAATTGGAATGATACATGAATAAATTATTACCTTTCAGAATGATTTCAATTTGCCAAGCAAAAGGGATAGTATGTGCTAGCTTACTATTTTAACATTTAAAGTCGTTAAGCTGTTTGATTCCTTAAGTATGGTTGCATAAAACAAACGACGACAATATAAAATCATGTTAAACATGAAACTGGTGAAAAAAAATGTATTCACTTTCGCCAAGCAAGTTGAGATGATTCTTTATCTTGCCAACTTGGAGCAAAAAAATACCCAAATTAATCATTAGAATATAATAAGACATATGTTGAAACAGCTTCTGGTTACGCAATTTCACATAACTCTAGCCAATCACAAACAAGTTTGGCGAAAACCTCATGTGGGGTGTTCCTTACCATCGGTTCTACATGAGAGAGATTGGGCTAATATACACATTTTGCGGTAAAAGCCTGGAATTCCCAAATATAACCAATCACATTGCTTGTTACTGGTTTCTTTACATAATATTTACGTCATTCTAGCACATTTCCCATATCTGCACAAACTCTCTGATTAACTTCCGATTTGATCCACTTGTTAGCGTAAACACACACGAAACCTGCAAGAAAAAATATGTTTTTTTAAAAGAAACAATTAGCTGAATTTATTGGGTTTGACTTTCAACTGGACTTGATTGAAACTTGAATGAAAAAAGGGCACCCATGACACATTATTCCAAAAGTTGTTAAATCGCCTTAAAAAACTTTACTAAGACTAACTAACATCAACAAAATACTCCTTTTGAACATTGCAGTTTTGCAAAAAGGTGTTCATTTTTTTTCAAGCCAGCTGAGCTGTTCCTCCTACTAGCCAGCTTAGAACAAAAAATGAACACCTTTTGCAAAAATCAAACTGGTGAATATAACTAAATCACTTTTCATTAGACAGTTTGGCTAATATAATTTGTTTTGTTGCAATAGCCTGTATTTCCCAAATATAACCAATCACATTGCATGTTACTGGTTTGTTTACGTCATTCTTACGTAATTTCAGAGGATTTTCCATCTTTGCCCAAACTCTCCATTAATACCAAATAACAGCTTATAAGACTATTGCAAGTGAATACGATAAATTTGAAATTATTTCTTTTTTTATCATTTATTATAACAAAATAAAAAAAATCATACAAAAAAGGTGTTCCTCAAGCTGCTAAAATCTCCAAGCTAGAACGAAGTTCTTCAAAATCTCCAAGCCAGCTGGGATTTGCTGGGGAACACCTTTTGTGAGGAACAGCTCGTGAGGTGCTCCTTTTCAAACCTGTTACGGAAATAAAATATCATTTTCGTCCATGGTAGGTATGTTGAACCATTGTTAAATAGCTGATTGGTTGGTTATATCCGTCACAATATATGACGTCACAATCAACAGTGGAGAACAAAAACATGGCAGTGCTGAGAAGGAAATGATTGTGAAAACAAGGAGAAAATGTATGATATCTTGAGTTGTGTGTATTGTCAGTATGTAATTTAGAGTTTTCAATTTAGTTTCAATCTTTTTGGATAAAATGGGAGGCAAACAAAGCTCACAGGCTCGTGCTAGAGCGTATTCCAGTTCAGGAGAAGGACCTGTTGTGACCTCAAATGGTGGTGGAGTGTCAGTAACTGCGGGAACAAGTTCAGGTGGCGAACACTCACGTTCAAGGACTCGAAGTTTAGGAAATGTCAATCACGAAACAAATGGACATCCATTAGTATTATCACCCGAAGTAAGGGGGACAGCTTCTGTAGGATCAGGTAGTAGCACACCTGATTCCCCACATGGTGCAGCTACCAGCAGATATATGCAAGCAAGATCCCTTCCAGTTCATTTATTTGCATTTAATGGTAAGAAATACATACGTCTCTATGTAAATTTATTTATTATAGCCTTAATTAGGAAAGGTTTCGATAAAGTACTTGCATGGATCGTGGTTAATGAAGATATCGTATCTTAAGTTTTACTAATAAAGTTATTTGTTTAAAAATGTACAAGGGAAGCTATGTGTATATTTACCTATGTACAAATAGGTATAATTTTTAAAATCTGATTTTGTATCGAATTATTCGACATACGATATTTATGTTTTCAAAATATATTAATATGCACATATATTATATTTTTAGTCAAAAATCATTGCGGTATCATAATTCATTTGAGAGATATTAAGCTTTAGATTTGTCTCATTTGTACATAGCGTCTCATTTGCACATAGGCTCCATTGTACATGTTCTTCACAACTATATTCACATTAAATGAAAGTGATGAGTTAAATGAGTGATTGTAAAATGTATTTGATTGGTGTATAAGCACAATACAACTGATTGATTCATATAAAGAACATATTCTTGTTTGATTTGCAGCAGGAATAAAATGTCCAGTATGTAACAAGTTTATACCACCTGATGAAATAGAGTGTCATTTAGTCATGTGCCTCACGAAACCTAGAAT
>LQRL01174425.1:9223-26170 GCA_001703475.1 Hydroides elegans
TTGGACTTAGACATATCCCCTATAAGCCCCCTTCATATATGAAGTTTGTGAACACATTCAAGGCTACAAATCTTCATCAATCGCAATTATATTTGGCATAGAGTGTGTATGGATGCTAATAAAGGTTGGGATTGTAAATGAGCCATATCCGACCAGGGAAATTGACCCAACTGGACTTAGAAAAATCCCCTATAAGCCCCTTCATAAATATCAATTAAGGGAGCTTGTGAACACACTCAAGGCTACAATTCTTCACCAACCGAAATTATATTTGGCATACGGTATATATGGGTGCTAATGAAGGTTGGGATTGTAAATGAGCCATATCCGACCAGGGAAAATGGCCCAACTGGACTTAGAAAAATCCCCTATAAGCCCTTTCATTGATATCAATAAAGGGAGTTTGTGAACACACTCAAGGCAACAATTCTTCACCAATCGAAATTATATTTGGCATACAGATAGTATGGAAGCTAATAAAGGTTGGGATTGTAAATGAGTCATATCCGACCAGGGAAAATGGCCCAACTGGACTTAGAAAAATCCCCTATAAGCCCCTTCATAAATATCAATTAAGGGAGCTTGTGAACACACTCAAGGCTACAATTCTTCACCAATCGAAATTATATTTGGCATACGGTATATATGGGTGCTAATGAAGGTTGGGATTGTAAATGAGCCATATCCAACAAGGTAAAATGGCCTAACTGGACTTAGAAAAATCGGATTAATCCCCTATAAGCGTTTCTCGTCCTCACTAAAGAATCGCTATCGTGGCTGAGGGCTTTGCATCTCTGATGCCTATGTTTTTATTTAAAAAAACATTCTTTAATAAAAGGGAAGTATCAACTATTTTCAATGTGGGTAAGTTGTCATTATTTTTACCGATGTTTAACACCAATTTCGTTTTATCGTGCAATGATTGGTGGTTCATAAGAATGTATGTGTATTTCAAAAAAGTGTATTTAAATAATGTAATCAGAAAAACTAATACCTTGTCTCAAATGTACAAATACCAAAACTGTTTAACCAATGATTGGTCATGCTACATGCTATACAGACACCACTGGCTGTTCAAACATATTTTCCACCGAAAAAAAAAGAAACATTTCGCAACATTTTGTTGTAAGCTATGTGTGTGTACCATCTTCTAAATATCCAATTGCCTTATTTACAATCTATGACAAAATGCCAAACTTATGTCAGCGGAAAACGCGAGACATGATTGTGTAATCATTTAGCAGATAGTTGTACGAAGGCCTTCAAAAAAGATAAATTGTATAACTTATCTTATACTAGAAATATAAAGAAATGCCATTTTTATTGTTTACAGAAGACGCGGGTGGCTCGGCTGCAGCTGCGTCTGGAGGAGCAGCAGCGGAACCGGAAGCAGCTGCTGAGGACAGAGGCGAATGCGCACGCGCGGCCTACGACTATCAAGCAGGTACATGTGGCGTATTTGTACTAGCTATATCCTATATCAGTCTTCGCTTTGGTTCATATTCCAAATACGATAAACGGTCATAATACAATTTTTTTAACAGCTATCTCTGGGATGTTTTGAAGTACGATAAATTTGTCTGGCTTTTTGTGCGCAATGTTTGTTCAATATTGGTAATAGGCATATATTATTTAAGAAGACTTCTAAAAAGCTTTTAAATTAACGGTTAGTCAACTATGAACTACTTGTTTGAATATCCTTTATAAAATCGGTGAGCTTGAGTCAAAGTTGTGTGGTTTTCAACAGTGATTTAATACGATGCAACAATATTGTAGTCATTCGAAAATAAAACCAATTGTATGGGATATTTGACTCATCATCCGAAAGCCGAAGGAAAATGCGTCGAAATGCAACGTACCCCATCTTCTGTTAAACTCTTCAGTTAAAAGGCAAGACCCCTTTATACGCCCATGTTCTATTAAACACACCTGTTAAAATGCATGACTCTATGTAAGACCATCTCCAATTAAAAGCTCCTGTTGTAAGGTAAGCCCTGTATAAGCTTTTCCTTAAATATAATTCTGTTTTACACCCAAACAGAGGATGACAACGAGATTACATTTGACCCTGGCGACATAATCACCAACATCAAGCGCATTGACGAGGGATGGTGGACAGGGATTGGTCCGGACGGCAAGGAGGGCCTGTTTCCCGCCAATTACGTCGAACCGCTATAAATAGCATATTACGTCATACAGAAACACGTGGTATTATTTGTAAAACCATCATAAGTACATGATTTTACGACGATGACGCTAAATCAATGATAATTATGTGGTTTATCGTTTTTTCCTCAATCAAGTTCACATTTCCAGGTGATATTTTCTGTTTCGATATGATTTTGTTGACGATTTTATGTTAACTACACTCTTGTGTGTATCCTTTTGCTATTATCTTACAAATTTATGTAGCTGACTTAATAGTGTGTGCAATGATTTTGGTGTCCGTTGGTATAAGCATTATGTAACAGGAATGTAGATCCAGTTAAACATAAATTCCATTGATAGGCTAGTTTATGAGGTTTGTATAAAATCATTAATATGTACATAGGTATGGAGAGTCACATTGTAGAACTTTTTTTCTTGTAAATGCACTCAAAATAATGATGTAGCCATAGGATTGTTTTATAAATTTGCTGAGCAATAATGTTTCTTTCAAGTGTTGCATATCCATGAGAAATCGTATTATTGATCATGAAGGGCAAATTTCACAGTCTATCTCTAAACAAGGTTCCTGTTTGTTAAATTAAATGAAAACCTTGTCTATGTTTAGACTGTGAGAAAACCCTTAAAATAATTGTGTTGTATTATATAAAACAAGAGTATATGTACATGTTTAAAGATTGAGTTTAAAGTGTGTTACTTTTCTTAATATATATTTTTATGTGTATTTAACTATTATTGAAGTGGATGTTATGAGTCTTCCATGTCGTCTAACAAACTGCTTGATAAAATTTGTAGTGTGTTTTATAAGATCACTGATATATGATGGACTGTGTATGGTTAAAGAAGTTTATGACAGATCGATTTTGAGTCTTTTAATTATATTATGTTTTTTAATTTTTGTCGATTAAGTACGTATCCGGAGTAAAGAGGTTAGGGTGAGGGTATGGTTTGATGTGAAATATTCTGAAAGTCGATTTAACTGTTGTTGATTTAACAGTAAAGTAGAGAGATATATGTATTATTATGAATGGTGTATTATTCATATCATCACGGTTTAGCACGATATAGTTGCATGTGCATGTAATTTAATAGCTTTACATATTTTTCCTCAGTTCAATAGATTTTCCCCCATATACTCTGATGTTGTTTTCCCCCTAATTATTTCCATAGTATATAATGCTGTATCTAACTATGCAATATGTAAAACGTTTTTGTGTCTTATTTTGGTAATCATTCATTTTCCCATGTTCATCATGAGGGAAATAATGAAAAAGGTGCCGAGTGCATTTAGTTTAAAAAACAATTAATAAATGTGCCGTGTGCATTTAGTTTAAAAACAATTCATAAATGTGCCGTGTGCATTTAGTTTCCTCGGAAACCTATTCAATTTGACCTATACCTCAAAGGATTTCTTTATGGTATCATCAAGAAATAAAAATAGAGATGAACGCATGAAAAAAGACGCAAATAATAGGGAGAGTAATTATAAAATTCAAAGGCTTTGACTCATTGACGTGTTAATTTTTGATCAAAATTCGGAGATAGTTTGGTTAAAAGAAAAAAGAAATTATAACTTAGGCCTACATTGTTTAAGTTAATAACACAAAAATCGGGTTTAATCATATGTCTAATTTCTAAACCTTTGGCAAAATGTAGATGGTGTTTTGGTATAACTATTATGATGATACCAGTGAAGAAATTCTTTAAATAGGCTCAAACTATATTACTCAATGTTTCATAGTTAGTATCCTGATTGTTTTAGTCCAGTATCCTTACCTATTGTTCTCGTAATTCCTTCTTCGTTTGTCTGCAAACATTCTTTTTCAGTGCACAAAACCCAATTCAATATATCCATTTCCTTTCAATCAGTAACAAATATATATTATATGATAAGCTGAATTATATTTGATCTAAATCCTAAACATAATTATATTAAACTAACGAAAAAATCCTAACAGCAAAAAACAATCATCATTTCAAAATGTGATTATTTTCCCGTCTATAGACATGGATTTTTCGATGCTCAAAACATATGTTACCTTAAACAGTTTGCTCAAGTCGGTGTTTAAACCCCAATTTAGTCCACAACTGCACTGTCACAATATAAATATCGCTGCTTTATATGTATCTAATAAAAGCTTTTCTAATGTTTATGATGTAAAAGTAAGAAATGGGAATGAAATAGAAGAAACGAATTTCTTTTTAGAAATCAAAATAATAAAATGTAACGGGATGTGTATGGAGTGAAATAGAAGAAACGAATTTCTTTTGAGAAATTATATGGGTTGTCAAATGTAAAGGGATGTGTATGGAGTGAAATAGAAGAAACGAATTTCTTTTGAGAAATTATATGGGTTGTGAATTTTAAGGAATAAATTTATATATCTATCGTTGAGAAAAAGAATAAAGTTGTTTCAACCTTATGTTTGTTTTAATAAATAGATATTCTAATGAATCTTATTATACAGCACTTGTTTCTGAAATGTATGTAGCTTCGATTTTGTCACATATACGTTTACTATACAGCTATATGTTTGGTTTGAATTATGTGTCTCAATATTGGAATATATTATGATTTAAAATGTTGTTTATGTAACTAATCAACCGTTATTGCTCAGTAAGTTTATGAATGTTGAATACCTATTAGTGTTTATATAGTGGTTTACCTATAGTTTTGTTACTTTCGTGCTTATAGTTCTTCTCTTCTAGTAGTTTATCTAGAGGGTTGATTTTTTATGTGGTTTCGAGAGCTTTGCAAAGCTAATATATTGTATAGATATCTGAATAAAATATAAATATATAATCATACGCGTACCCTTAATCTTAGCTTACTGCAGAAAATATATATCACAAATCGAGTGCTATTATAACATGTTTAAAAGTGATTTATATGTGCAGAAATTGACTATACGTGGAAAGATATTATTTGTATATGATGAAGAAATCCCAACATTGTGTTTGTTTTTCAAAGAATTTAATTTTTATACAAGTAGTGTATCTTGTGATGAGAATTATTGATGAAAATGATTGTAGAGTAAAAGGCGTGACGAAAATTATTGCACATAATAAAGTATGATAAAACACATAATTTTCATTGACTTTTATTTTGGACTCTCGTCTTATGAAATAATAAACATGGATCGATAATAAATATTGTTCGCTGTTATAAAGGGTCATGTTTTAGTGTATTTATGCACGTGAAAGAAAATATATTACCATATTATTTTTGAGCGAAACTACCGTATTTGATATGCAAATTATTAGATTTATTTCTGAAATGACGAAGAAATATCATTTGATTGACATTTACTCAATTATTTTCAATACACGTAGTACAATAATGAAATGCAAAACTTTAGGCAAGAAATAACAATGAGATGAAGTTGCGTATGAATAAATGCTGTATACAGTATTTTTAAATCATTAAAAAATAAGACTGATAAATACAAGACAATTAAATAACAATCCATATCGCAGATAAATAAAACTATATGTTAAATAAAGCATTTCCCAAAAATAATATATATTTAATATTTCTTAATATCACGCTATTTCGTTAATATCACACTACTCTACTCAGCACTCTTTGAGTAATCACTGAAACGCCTTCACTCATTGTATAAATGCTACCGTTCGAACATTGAATCTCTATAATATGGAATGTATACTTCGACTTCACCATTGGCATACAGCAAGTATTTTCAAGGAGTTATATTTGATAATTGATTCATGTATGTCATACATAAATGTCTGAAAAGAATAGCCACTCAAAATATAAAACCGAAAATTGGAAGGTCACCCTGTCGCTGTTACAAACCAATTATACAACCCATTCATCACAATAGGTTTACCGACGCATTGCCATCTCCACCACTGCTACTCTCCCACAGTTTTCCCGCCAATTTCCGACAATGTCCGAGCGCAAAATCCGTCGGCACCAGCCCCACGTGCATAACGAACATCTCATAGCAGCGCAACGCTTTAAATTGCACGCCAGGAAACATGGTGCGCTGAAGCCAGGCGTAGAAGTTGAAGCCTATTACGCCTGGAAGTAGGTGATCGCTGGGGCGCAGGCCGGTGTAGGGCTTGTGTGGCGTGATGTTGAAACCTCCCTATGTGTATAAGTTAAGAATATATGAAATATGAATGGCTTTATGAGATAATATTTATTGAAGCGTTTTGCGAGGTAATGTTGAAACCACCCGGTTATTTATCGGTTAATGATACTGAAAAGAGCCATTCTGAACTGAATCTCTGGAGGATGTTTAGACTAATTTTACAACCTAGGTATGAATAGATTTCCCCCTTTACTTTTGCTTTCAAAGCAGATCTAAACCCTAGAAACAAAATTGCGTCCCATCCTCATCGGAGGTTCATTGAAAAAGCTAGAGCTAATACTGTTTGTATTTACACTGTCACACCAACCTGGTTGTCCTCGAACCAGAGGAAGTATGAGAAATGAAACCCAGCTTCTCTCGCAGTCACCGTCGTGTAGCCCGCAGCCAACTTCTCACGCATGCGCTCGTACATCTGCCACACCTGTTGCAGAATTGCAGTGACTATACAGTTTTTCTATGTGTTTATACATATGGGAAAACATTACATTAACAGTGCCGCAACTAAGAAAATAGATCAACCCAAACCAAAGCTTTTCACGCAAGCGCTCGTACATCTGCCACACCTGTAGCATAAATATTAAAAAACGGAAGAGTTCAGTAAGAAAATAAAATATTAGACAGTTCCGAAGCAAAGCTCATAAATCTACAACAAATATAGGGCGCCCTTCTAGGACAACACCTTTATTGATATATGTTTCATCTACCGAACATTTATATTGGTAATTGTAAATTTATCAAGCCATTGCAACTTTTGAATATCAGTTCGTATATCGTTGCACGTTCATAAGGTAAGGTCCGATACATTAACAGTACCGCACCTATAAGAGAATTGCGATAAATTTATAAATCCATAACTAAGAAGTATATTTTTATGGTCGCTCGCAGTATTATCCCAAAGCCGCGCTTAGATAAATTCATGGAAATATCTTCATCAGTTGACAAATGTTCATTGAAACCAAAGCGACATTTAAATATCACACAAATGTAACTTAATAATACCCAAACGAATCATTATCAATAATAACATTTGTATGGCACCCAGAAGGCTGCTTAAGTCACGCTTAAGCGCAGCATCAGACAAATACCACTATCTGTGATTTTGCCACAAATGTGCAACTTATTTTCCTTAATTCACTACTTTAAATACATATTTATTAATTTGGTAAAATGTGTAAAATTGTGTAAATACAAAAAAAATGCCTCAAAACAGTCAAGAAAGCCTATTGGTGATCTATTTCGCTTCAATCGCATTTATGAATCACATTCAAATTCATAAATAAATCTGGTATACTCGACATCTATAAGACATTTATGACTCAAAAGCAGCTCAAATTTGCTCATAAAAACGAGTCATTTAATGAACAACAACAAAAAAAAACAATCAATAACAGATTCGACATCAGGATATTCACAAATTACCGTCAAGTTTTTAAAGCATTCAATCTTCTGATACAAATCATTTAAAGTATATATAACGTAATTTACTAAAGGTAAAACCAAGGAGGAGGCATGCCTTTTTTGAGAGTATTTTTGGTAAGAATTATGCAAAGTATTTGGTGGCTATTCGGTACATGTGTGTAAAATATATCTTGCTTGTTATAAAGGTTAATATATATTTGACCTATCAATCATATATATTTAAGATTTTTGTATTGATTTGTGAAGTGATTAAAGTATTTTGCCTCCCACTGCAACTGGTGAATGGGTTTTATACTCAAAGCAAAATTTGCATGATAATTTATATGTTTTCTATGAGTTGAACTTAAGTACCGGTAAATTCACTGATCTTCAACTAAATGAGCGTGTGTCTGGTTATTCCTTGTATTTTGAAATGTATCTGTGAGAAATTGCATTGACATAGGCATATTTCAGTATTCTGTAAATTTCTAGGATAAGCCAATATATGTTTTCGCTCCTTTTTATTTCAATCGAATTAAAATTTAGAAGCAGATTTAAGATGTATGTTAATCTAAAATCATTTTCATATAACCTTTATCTTCAACTTTCAAATATGCATGCAATCTTTCTTCGATCTTTGCAATAGACTAGAATTTTGCCAATGAAGTGGTACAAGAAAGAGTCAATATGTCAATATTTTCTTTATTTCAGGATTTGATTATGACAAATCGTTCTACCATTGAACTGCAACTAAACGCATTCTTTTTTGTGATAAAACATATTATCTTTATATCTGAGAGTTCTTATTAATCTAAACCTAAAATGATTTTGCAAACAGTTCTTATCTTTTTATGCCTGAGCAAACAATGTTGAATTGTTAATATCTAATTTGAATATTCAAAGACAGTGTAGTATCTCTAAAGACTGATTCTTTACCGTGATAATTTCATTTAAGATAATGATACAATGTATTTTCATTCAAGTATTATATCAAGATTTTATAAATAATAAAACTATAATATTTATCAAAACGACAAACAATAATTAAGGCGCACATTTATCCAGACATACATGACATTACACATTGTATGCATTATTTTCGGAATACCATAAGTGTATTCCTGAGCCATTTAAGTTCCTGGACTTCACTTCGAAACGCTTTTGATTGTTCCAGATCATATTGCATATTTCTTTTGGCCATTTGCTCAATAATATAATCATTATCCTGGCAATTGACATGCTGATGACCCTTTTGACCTTTAACCGCCCAAGATAGTATGACACCCTTTTTACTATGATTTACAAGGTTATCTATGAATATGGATTCAAATTTGGCATCTATATGTTCACCAACTTCCACACTAATTGTCCAATCAAATAACTGATTCAGTTTAAACGGCTGCGATGCGTCGATCCAGCAAACTTTCGGAACAACGTAATGATCATTTCCTTGCAATGCCACCGTTTTGTTGGCGAATGATTCAATATTATTGCCACCATCGAAACCTGTCCACTGTACTTTTGACCCATTCGGATGTGTCTGCAGGAAATAGCCTAATTGACCCACTCCAGCGCCTATATCAACCACAGACTGATCACCTATGAAATCTATCAAGGCTTTGCCGAAACCTGGATCAAATAGACGGTGGTGCTGGAGAATAATGTCGGGTGTGTAGTACCAGCCACCATTAGCATTTGTGGCGTTCGGTGCCACAAATGGACATTGCTTCTTAAAGTCTAGCTTTACTGGGGCTATAAGTGCCACATTGTTTGGTTCGTTTATAGTATCCATTGAGTCGATCGAAATACCATCTTTTAAATCGTCAGTAACATCTAGTTTGAGTTCAAGATCCGTGTCTTTTTGAGATGCTAGAGCAGCGTCGTTGCTGGATGTTTGTTCGAAAGCGCTGTTAGTTTCTATAAGCGTTTCTTTTTCCGCCACTTCTTGGTCGCTAGGAACGATCGTATCCTTATCATTTCTTTCCGATGAACGACCGGTTTGGTCTATAGCGAATATGATCGAATCCCCTTGAGAAACATCCGGTGAGTCAAAATTTTCTACGTTCGCTTCAGGCTTTATAGTTTGCTGTACGTCCAACGTATTCTGTTCGGAATCGTTTGCATCGTTTTGAATAACTTCTGATTTAGTTTCGGAAATATCTCGGTTGTCAATTTCAATTGATGTTAATTTTGAAATAAAGAGTGAGTGTAATATCCAGCCAAGCATGACTAATGCAAGCGAATTTATGATCTTACTCCAATCCGATTTCCTCATTTTTAATCACTTTAAATGATAACTTTATGAACTTTGAAGTCAAAATTTTTCTTTCTCTTTTTTTTCTGCTATGTTCTTATGTTGCGATATACAATAATTTATAAGATTTTAGCTTATTTCAGATTTATGCTTTGCAACGTTGAACACCTAAATGTTTGCTGCTATCAATCAATTCGGTTCAATCCTATAAAGAGCAAAAATTGTTATTCTATTAATGGTAGACTATGCATGCAAGCATCTTTTTTATTATTCTTTGCAAAATAATGTTTGATTGAAAGTTACGGATTCGATCGAAGCAATACATCAGAAAATGACAATGAATCGATGATTTCCCTGGAAGAAGCCAAATAAATAACCTAGTATAAGAGCTAACTTGATTTGTGTCCAGTTTTCGGTTTATTGCTTGTTTGAATCTTGCTTCGATGAAGGAATTAAAATTCTTACATATTAATCTTTGGATATCTTAGAAGGAAAGCATTGGTTTATAACAATGCACCAGTAGGAAGGACATATATATATATATATATATATATATCTCAAAAATACTTATGCAACCTTCTTTTACGAATCATTTCATGTGATACGATGTGGATGCTGGAGATTTAGAATCTATGGAAAAGCAAATTCGGCTTCTTTCGACTTTCTGCTCTTTTTTCTTTGACATTCTATAAGACTTTGTGATCTTATTAGCGATAGTTACCCATAGTCTAAAGTTAGTCTAGTATTATTAATAAATCACCACCCTATTGAACGGAACCCTTCAAGTAAAATATCAACGCACCTGTTTCTGCCGATTGAAAGTTTTGATTTTGTCATATGACGTGGATCAAGAATTGCAAGTAACGCATTTTTAATATAAATGCAAATAAAATATATCAACGCACCTGTTTTTGCACGTGCACATGCATTCGATGTTCGCTCTCTTCCTCGAGCGCATGCTCACTGAACGAAGTGGCGATCACGTGATTCGAGGAGCGGTTGATAAACAGGAAGTGCACCATGCCCGGAAACTCGTTCATGTAAGTGAGTGCGAGTTAAAGAAATGTGTATTTCTATTGAATACATTCACAGTGTATATGACTGTTCGAGTTTTATCATGTAATTTATACTAATTTTAATTCATGTTAGCAAGAGCGAGTTATGGAAATGGAAATAGGCTGAATTTGATTGTTTACATTACACAGTGTAAATAAATGATATTGCATGCTTATGTCAAACCTCATATCCTGGTAATGAGCGTTTATTCGCATCGATTAAATGCATAGTTTAATATCTTATGTTATTTCTAATCGGCGAATTAATTGGATGCATGAGCGTACTTGAACTTAAATCCCTTATCATCCTATCTTAGCCGAGCCATATATAAACGTTAACTTAGTTTGTCTTTTTCTACTCAAAAAAATTAATCGATGAAAAAAAAGAGCCCAAAAAGGATATGTTGTCATTGCGACATTGCGTTGCGACTTGATTGAAATGTAATCCTTATAATCAAGCAAGCCCTTATGCACCGCTATGTGCACGTCCCTCAGTCCGTCCATAAGAGCGCGATGTTGGTCCGGTGAGAGATATTTCTTTAGATATAAGAGACGAAAGAGATCGAGAAGCTTATCTAGCATACTTGAAAGAGCGCCTTCCAACCTACAAAGCAGGGAAAGTAAAGTGCAGGTTAAATGGGTTATGAATATTTCTTGAAATGTTTTCAAAGTGCTGATAAATAAAAAAAAAATCATTTTATTTGTCCACTTATCTTACCATTGAAGGTCATACGAGTGGGTTGGCCATCAAAGCGATATGTTTTGATTTAATTTATTGTGTGATTATAGCTTTGATTAATGTATGAATTCCTATTTTGTTTTGTTTTCAGTTAAATATTTTTGCCATCCCTAAATTCAATGTTTCAATTCTAACTAATTCCAACTTACTTAGGTGGGAAGAATGTTCGAGTAGGTGAATCTGGCTGATAAAGTTTAACGAAATTGTCACGTTTGGCTGATTCCCATTTATTCGCTATATCCACAATAAGGCGTTCTAAATGCGTGGCTCCCTAGAAGAAAAAAAACATAAATTGTTAAACATAACCACTATTCGTATTGTAAAGGAAACGCTTGTATCGTTGCTTTTTTCACACTTCGAATCTTCCTAACAACCTAATGGGCACGCTCGTTTATACAATGAACCATGTACAAATATAAGGCAACGGTATAATACGTACCGATTTCTGAAACGTCTAACTATAAAGCTAATACAAAGAGTTTTTATTCAATTTGCAATGCGGTACAAGTAACAGGTGTATGTCTTCTGAGACTACGCATACAAAATAGCATAATGATAATATAAGAATAGAATAATACCTTAGATTTCTTTAACAGTTCACCAAGTTTCTTAATACTGCTGTCGATAATATCTTGAACCTGCAAAATTTGAATTCAAATCAAATATATTCCATTGAAAGGGAAGGAAATGGTTGACAGCGCAAAAGAAACACAAAATGTTAAGTATTAGTATTTGACCTACCATATGAATAAAAGTCATAAGGGTGTAAATTGCAACGAATACCGAACGTAAAATGAGCGGGGCGTCAATATAAGACTAAATACCAAGCGACATATAACGCACTTAACTGACGTCCTGACGCCCTTTAACCATGCATCGATATTATATCGTTTTAGGTTGCATTATCTATGGACTGAGTGTGGTTCTAAAAGTCTTGAACAATATTGGTAGAATTCTACGTTCATTGCATTTACCTGCTTTGCAGTTTGTTTACTATTTGAATTCTTCGTAGCAAGGACGGAGTGTAAAATGTCAACGGTCTTATTTATAACCTGAGCATATTGAACTTTCGTTCTCTGAAACAGACAAGTTTGAATTATTTGCAATGATATCTTCAATAATAAGAACAGCACTGTACTTGAATCCACCTTTAAGGTCTAGGCAATTCATCAGTTTCTATGATGAAATTCTATCATTACATAAAACTTAAACCTTTCAAACCTAGCTTTATTGATAAAACTTTCTCTTTAATCTGATACGATCCACATTGTCTGGTATGGTTCATAAACCACTATTCAAAATTTTACCCAGTCAAATCCATTGATTTTATAACACGAAATATTCCAAACCACATACCTGACAAACAATGACAAGATAAATGCCATTCATCACAGGCACACAATGCACGGTATGCGGCATTTTATCCGCATCCCCTTGCCTCAGCATAACAGTCATACACGGGTACTCTGTGCTTTCATCTGGAGTGCGCCAAGACAGCTCACTTATAGTTGATTTCGGCCGCGAACTTGCGACTGACATTGAGCGTGGCGGCCTAAGACTTGATTGTGACGTATGGCTATGAGTCGATTGTGACGTATGGTTATGAGTCAATTGTGACGTAGCAGGTAATGAGTGGATTGTCTCGGATGACGTATGTATGACGACATTTGCAACTTTAATATTTGGTTCTAGCGGTGAAGTCCTGTCTACTGTCTCTTCAGAAACTGGTTTTCTTAAAGAAACTTCTCCATGAGGATGCTGATAAACTACTTCGTTCACAACGTTCATATTCCTACTCTGAGTTAATGTATTGCTATTGTAATCCTCGCTTAAGTGTTCTAAAGAAGATTGTCCTGGACTCGAAACTGTTATATTTGGCACTGTGGTATCTGTATCTTGCATATCTTGTTGACTAGATTGATTGGTTGGATTTAATGAAGCACCTGTTGTTGATAACTGACCAATGAGACGACTAGATTGACTGTTATGTGATTGATAACTTGAATATGTAAATGCGGCATCCGATTGTGACTTTCTGAGGGGATTCCGATGAAGGACGCGACCCGAATCAAGGATATGTGACGATTCCTGAAAAATAAATAAATCAATATGTTAACAAGTTAATATGTCAGTAAAAAGTGGGGTTGCTAAAATGAGAGACTTTGGCGACAGTAAAAAAACTAAAAGGGTCAATTTTGAATGAAAATAAGCAGCCGTGAACTCTTAAGTTTATTAATAAATTAGCATATTAATGCTGTTTTCTTTTCATAAATGGGCTTGTTCATGTGTCTTATCTAGCGTATCGAAATATCGATCTTTTTTATATTCAATGAACGAGTCAAACTTACCGTCTTAAAAGATACTTGACTAAGAGTTTCGGATATGTCAGGAAAACTTGTTTTCTTATCTAAAAGGTCAATCAAAAAGCGTCCGTTGTTGAACACACATTTAAAACCGCTTACTATGAATGTTATAATCAGGTTTTTAATAGTAACAGTAAAATATAACAGTCAATATATAAATATAACTAAATGACCGTTCGATTAACTTTCTCTCTTTAAATTTACCTTTCGATGAACAGGTGAGAATCGTAGTATAAGCAATTAAAATAGTTAACCATTAATTCTTATAGTTTGTTTGATAAACACAATCTGAAAGGGGATAAAGGCCACACAGAGCAGCTCTGGAATTCCATAAGCTACAATTTAATCAGTCGATTTAGTCATGATGATACCTCTTGATTTTGCGTTCACTTTGACATAGCTGGACTGACTTTGTCCGTCCGAGGATTCACTTCCTCTCTGATCGCTTGAAGAATTATTAATCTGTAACCGTATAGCAATAAAACAGCTAAGCAACAGAAGTGTTATTTAAGCATAGTATCGCAACATTTTATCATGAAGAAAATAATGAAAACATGTAAAAAATGAAAAAATAAATATCAGTTAATCAGGAACAAGAACATGAAACAGAAAATATAATTTTATTTCTACAATTCAATCACAATAAAGCGGTACATTGATTTGAAATGTGGATATGTTGTTTAACAACCTTGGGCCATAATAGAAAGAAAGTAAGATGCTCATAACCGCATAACGTACCTCTAAATCCGAACTACTTTCGTCGTGCTCGGACAGTGGTTTTGATTTTGTCCCAGGCTTCCTCTGATTTGATTGAGACCCAATCTTCACAGGACCGGAAGTAGAGCTGGCTGAACGTGACCTCGTTTGCCTACATGATGATATAGAGAAAACATAAAAGTAAATTAGTTCATTGGTAAAAATGAGCATGATGTTTTACATTTTTTTTATATAAAATACAATTATGTCTCTGGAGGAATAAGAGTATTTTACTATATAAGTGGTTGAATTATATGAGTAGAAGATAATATTTCGATCAGCTTACGAAAATTATAAAAACGAACCAATGTATTTCGATCTTCTAAGAACTTAATGAATCACCTTGAGGACAGAGAGCAGAAGTTGGTGACACTGCTTTGGTCGTCCTCGTGAGCAAACAGCATATTGCCGAGCAAAATCAACATCATCTGGTCAGCACTGCTTAGGCTGATGGCGTTACGACTACAAATAACAAGGCATTAGAATTTACAGTACAGCGACAGTCAAAAACAAACGACCATGAAAAACAATGAATATAAACACCAGAACTTCGAAAAAAACAACCATTATTTTCCAGACTTTGGTCAAGGACTTCGTTGTGATCAGTTTATCATTATGGTCATTATTGTTTGAATCCAGGGATAAAGTACAAGGGATGATATTTTTATCTTACCATGTAATATCACTTGAAATCTCCATAGTTATATTATTGCTAATGGTTTTTAATTATACACTATTCATTGAACTTATGCATGAATTTCGAAACAAAGTGAAATTCATAACAAATAATATTTAGTTTTTACATTAGGTTCTAAATACTTACACAGAATAAAGCGATAACAGTTTGCTATTGACAATGAGCATGGCATGAGTAGCGTGCTTTTCACCCGCAGCTTTCATCACACTCAAGGCATTTTCCATCAGTTCTATGCAACGACTGTTGAGCATTTGGTTCACATGCAACCGTTCTACTGCCTACAGCGAGTTTAGCAACAATAATCATTATATATTCTACAACTCAGAATTATAAGACTACTTTATGTGACACAAAACTTCACTATCCCCCAAAACAATATAGTTTTATAGAAAAAAAAGTATTCTATATTATTCTTAGTATGACAACATTTTCTTTTAATTGTCATATCAAAAAAGAGAGATTTCCGTTTTGGCTTAGCAAGTTTTAACAATTAGCGGTTTTTAGTTAACGACCATCCACTGAAACATCTATTAGATATATGCGAATCTCATCTTTTTTATAAAGTTTCATCCCCAATGTAAACGCAATCCCATCCGGTAGAGTCTAAGAGAAGTGATAAGAAATTGTTTCCTACAAACCTCAACTAAAACGCTCTGTTCTGATTTATATAAATCACACCAGGTTTGGAGGAAATGTCCGATAAGCTTCCATCTTGTTATACGCTCTTTGTTCTTATCTGGTCTTATCCTTAAATGAAAAGTTGAATATACAATATATAACACATAATACATACATTGTTTTATTTTATTTTGCACAACTTTGCTTTAAACGTTTAAAGTGATTCGAATTTAGAATACCGAAAATATATCTTAGATTCTACGTTATATGTATATGTATTTTTTTTTTCAAATAAGCATGGCAAAAAAATATTACTCTTCTATACAAGGGCCATGTAGAAAGGTGATGATTTGATTCAAAATAAGCAGTTTTCGATGTAAAAATTCAGTCGTTTCTTCGCCATCGCCATTTATAGCCACGAATATATAATCAGAAAACTGAAACATATCAATAATGCATTTCAAACATTATCATATTCTCAATACATATCGGTTGAGAATGAACATATAATTAACAACAAGTATTCAGTGAACACGAACAGGCCCCAACGCCCCCAAAGTCGTTTTCGAGTATTTCAGAAGTCTCTATGACCTTCCGTTCAAAAGTTCTAGCCCGTACAAGCTCAAGTCTTGAAAAACCGCTAGTTTTGGCGATTTTGGCCAATTTGACACCTTCCGGTCGGATGTTTTTGACCGAAATGGCCAAAAGGCACATCTACGGACCAAGACCTTTCATTTGAGCCTGTAACCAAGTCTCTATGACCTTCCGTTCAAAAGTTCTAGC
>LQRL01174425.1:26450-37286 GCA_001703475.1 Hydroides elegans
AAAAGTATGACGGACAGACGGACAGACAGACGGACAGACGGACAGACGGACGGACACCCCAAACCTATAGGCCCCCAACCTTTTGGGTTGGGGCCTAATAAATGCACAATTAAATCAATTACATCATTTATATACTTTACGGAATTAGTAGTTTCAAACAGATTTCATTTGATTACCTGCTTAAGTATCAATAGGAATCCATTAGCCGTCGTAATCTTATTATAGGGATTTTTCGTTTGACCTGTCATGAAACGTTGCGAAGCTACTAGTGGCGAATATAACTGAAGAATTATATTTGGGTCAATTTCTTCGTCATGATTTCTTTCCTGAAAAAAATGTTCATAATTGAGTTAAGTTAAAGATGATTGCATCATATACTTATCGAAATAAAAGAATGATCATGGAAAATGTACGTATGAAATGAGGATACAGTAAAACCTTGCGACCGGACACCTCGCTAGACCGGACACCTCGCTAAACCGGACGGTTTTTCTCAGTCCCGTTTTATTTTCCTCTATTTTATACTATCTAAAAACCTGGTTAATCTGGACACCTCGCTACTTCGGACACCGGACACCCAAATCACAACAAAATATTGAATTATATAAGTATTTCACCTGACTAATCCGGACAATAAATTACTGATGAAAAATAATGTCCGAAAATGATTGTAAGATTTTACCCATATGAAAGCTCTCCTTCAATGTAAATTACAATGTAAAACTATTTATACAGACAGAGGGATTAATAAGGAATGATCTTTGTGTTAAATGTTATGTTTTAGCCAAAAAGGCCTTATAAAGAGAGGGATCAGGGCTCATGGATCAATGGCATTCAGCAGTTTTACTTTATGGTGACACGAAACCACACGCCTTAAAATGCATCATACTAAGCTTCAAAGCTTAGACGGGTAGACGGGTCCTTTGAGGGAGGGGTGTCGTTTCAATAGCTAGTTGTGGCATGAAACCACACCCCCTAAAATGCATCATACTAAGCTCCAAAGATTAGACGGGTCGTTTGAGGGAGGGTTATCGTTTCCATATTCAGTTGTGACATGAAACCACACCCCTTTAAATGTATCATACTAGGCTTCAAAGCTTAGACAGGTCCTTTGAGGGAGGGGTATCTTTTCAATATGCAGATGTTATTTAAGACTTCTTTTGGGCTTCGATTGTGAGTAACATATCTAAATGTCAATTATACATATTTATTTATTATCGACGATTTATCTCCGCATTTACAATAAGAGAAATACAACCAGATGACGTATAATTTGTGTTTTTTTTTCAGGTGTTGAATGACTGAAAAATAAAATTCAAATTGAAACAAATATCCTCTGCCATTTTCGTCATTAACCTTTCAAAGAATCAACCAAAAACATGTTTACACTGGACCTTTAAAAAATATATAAAAAAGCTATGAACCTGATTAGACCGGACACCTCGCTAAACCGGACACTTTTGCTCAGTCCCGTCGGTGTCCGGATTAATCAGGTTTTACTGTACAGACCCCCTTGTCCATGAATTCATATTAACCCAAAACTGAGTTTCTACATATATGCCTATCATTCCTCGAGAAATCGAATTTACACATCTAAAGCTGTTGGACGGTCAGTAGACAGGTATATACCATAAAAAGGTTTTAACCCCCAAGCTCCTCAAACCCCGACCCGGAGCTTTATTCTAATTATATCGCGTAGAATCATACACATACTTTTATGAGTATGTAAGATGAATATGGGATACTATAGTATCGTACTGCAAGTTTATTAATATGATATATTTATTAAGTGTTTATGTAAGGCTTATTAGTTCTTGTAAAAAAGTAAGTTTTTCGACCAAAACACAGAGCTCCACGGTTGCAGGAGCCGGGCCGTCCGTGGCCAAACTTTCGATAAAATCTTATATACTAGTACGCGCAACAGCACGTGTTTATGTAGGTTCATTATAGATATGTTCAGGGATCTTTAAATGTAACGCCCTTTTTTTTTTGTAAGAATAACGTTTTAATGTGGAAAAGGGTTGATGGAAATATTATGGATCGGTTGAAGGCAGACAAAATGCATTAAACTATTTATTTGATAAATGACGTATCCTCGAAAATCGACACCAGGCCACCCTGAAGCATGTGCCGTCTTGAGGCCCTTTATTTCTAATAATATTCACATCTTTCATTTAAACAAGACTGTCAAAGGACAGTGTGCCACACCTTGCTTTCGTAATTGCTTTCAAAGTACCATGGCGACATGGGGGTTGAAGTGTAAGACTTGACATTTGACATTTTTGAAGGCATATCGTCTTATATAGTCTTTTTTTTTAAATTACAGACTACTAAACCACTGAAAACTATATAAGATGAAAGAACGTGTGCCATACTATATTTTAGGTAATATCGATTTGCAGTCAAATCGAATGCTTGATATCTTTGCTGAAATTGTATTACAAAAGAGGAAGTTGCGTCAAACTTTGACAAAGCAAAGGAAATTGTGAATGGCAATTAAAAAAGGTTACTTAAGATTTTCAAGGTGTTTAAAAAATAGAGTAAATTATTGAAGTTTTGTAAGGCGGGTCAAAAAAGAAAGACATAGAATTCATAATTGGACGATGCTGTGCCCTATATTAACGTCATATCAAAGGAATATACAATTTTTCCACAAACAACTAGTTTTTAAGTTTATTTTATTATACAAAGTAAAGGGGCACTTGCCTATTTGATGATCGAAATAAAATGGCGTGTAAAATTGCTCCGATTATATCCCCCACAGCAGAACAATTTCAATTGTAACGTCATAATTACGTGGTTGCAGCGTAAGTGACAGCGCAAGTGACAAGTGCAGACTATATTGTTCAAATGGTAAGATATAAGCAATCATAACTCTGCTTATATAAGCAATATAAGCATAAAATAGCACAACTTTTATGCCCTAGCTCTCAAGGAATATTTTAAAGTTTCATTAAAATCGGCCCACAACTTTCGGAGGAGTAGCAATTTCAAAAAAAGTTAACGAACTAAACATATATATATATATATATATTATGCATAAATAAATGACGGTCAAGCGGTGGGACAACCCCCGTCTTGCGAAGCAAGCCGTGGCTAATAAAGCCCCTGTTGCATTCTTGCGGACCTCTATCCCTTACCTTAAAGATTGACCAATCAAAAGCTATTTATATTTCAATTTTGGCGGTAATTATCTAGGAAGTAAAATTTGTCGTCCAATCACATTGCTTGACTCCCTAAAAGTGTGGGAGATGTAACTATGGCGTGAAGCAGATTCGTATGGAAGAATTATTTTACTTAAATATACGTATTATCGCTCACCTTTTCGGTGTCAATCAAACATTCTGCAATGCCGACTGAATAAATATGTTCGTCAAAGGCCTTGTCATTCTTCACAAAAACTATATCATTTTGGTGATTAAAAATGAATACACCCTTCATCTTAGAAATTGCAAATTATAAAACTGTCATTTCAAGCGGATGTTTACACCCTTTTATGATATCATGTGACTTTATTTGAGATTGTAAATAAAACTAATTAAAGGCATATTCCATTGCAATTAACTTTCATGTAAATGAGAACAATGCAGCAGTGAGCTAAATGGCTTTTCAAGTTGTGTGTGTGGACTAAAGGTCCAGGCTCAAAGAGCTGCGCGTACATGTGCGTTGATTGTATGGTGTTTAAACTCTGAGTTATTATCCAAATTCATTCTTCAAAACTAGATTATTTATAAAAATGGGCATGAAAGCAAATCTAGCACATGCATTGATCTTTAACACCACAAACCAAGGATGTCCCTATAAAACGCTGTAAAAAATGTGAGTATAGACCGCCTAGTCCTTTGTTGCCTTATACAAATGTCATAAAACTGTTTCTGTCACAATCCCCCGAGATGAGTTAACTGACCAGCAATGAGAGACTGACTTATAAACCACATACATTGTTTATTTATACGATTAATTACTTGTCGAGGGTAGAATCTTACAACAGTGATTAAACAAATTAGTTTCATATGTCTTATACCTACTTCATTTGTTAAACACTTTAACAGGCAAGGCGTTTAATAGATCGGTTAAATGGAGTATGCTCAATGGAGTAACATAACCTTTTTTGAAAGTTATGTATTTGTTATAAACAAGTTTTGTTTTGGGATATTTGTTTTTTATGAATTTTTGAATATCACAAAAATAATGCAATATAGATGCAAACTTTACGTTTGATTATATGAAATAATAAACGATCGACACTTACAGAAGAAAAAAAGGATATTTTTTAATTGATTTATACACAGACAGATTCAAAGTTTTAAAACTGAATTGATATTCGTGTGATACAATAAATATGAAATAAATATATCACACATAAGTAACAATTATACATTCATTAAATGGATAATATGCGATGAATAAACTTGTGCGTTGAACCAATCAATTAATTGATAACCAAGGAAATATATATAGAATTTATAATAAAAAAGGGGATATTTCATTTTAAAATTCATACATCATTTTAAAGATTTATTTACTCTGGATAATTCTACAGATACAAACTCATAGTTAGAGGAATCGAAGTGTTATTGTATGAAAGATTCGGTTCTAGCGCAAAATTCCACCCCCTACCCACCCGGCGAAAATCCCCCCTCACGTAATAAATGCTTAATGTGGTCAACTCATCGCCCGACCAGAAATTGCGTCACAACAATTTCGTATGGCGATGTGCACATTACGTCAGATGCAAAACGTTATAATGATGCCATGCATACTTACTGATGTTGAACTGTAGAGTCATTTCATTATAATGACGTCATAACCACATGGTTCTATTAAGTAATAATGACGTTATGATGACGTTTTGCATTTTACGTAACGTGGGTGTCGCCATATGACGTTGTCAGGACGAAAGTTGACGTCACAAAAACTTCCTTATGTGAGGGGGGATTTTTTCGCCGGGAGAGGGAGGAAGGGCTCTGCGCCGGCTGGGGGCTAACGATTTTATTAAGCAGGGCCTTAACTCCGTTAAACTAGCCTGCCGATCAATGTTATTGTTTAAATATAATTAATAAAATAAGTGCCTCATATTAAATTGAACATAATGTACCTATCAATATACAACTGTTTTATCATAACATAAATCAGCTTTTAAACTGATCCACAATCACGTGAATGATTTAAAATGTTTAACAACATATGCAGTAGCTTATATTTAATAAAATGTTACTTTTAAAAGCTAAAAAGTGTTAACAATCATGTTTTTCTATATATTTGTGGATTTCTTCAATTGAATTACGAAAATATATAAATGTTTGTTTTAGAAAATAATTCATTATCAAATATCCTTATTCAAACAGCCTTTTAAAACCATGTAACACATTGAAAAGCGTAGCAACCACCATGCACGCACAGTAGAGCCTAAAGCAAGCATGGACCTTTAGCCTTTTAGGGGCACCACGCAGCTAAGCAAATCTGCCGATTTCCCATTGTTACATTGTTACATTGTCCCATAGATACAATAAATTGTTGTCATTGTGTATTAATATAAGTATTATGTATATGATTATAATTACCCTACGATATATCTCACCTAATTTGTTCTAAGCTTATGGAACATGTCGTCATCATAACAACAAGTCGAATAACAACATGGTTTTCATCCCAAGAAATAATGTAAGAGCAAACTTTTTTTTTCTAAGAGCTTTGAAATTAAGAAGCCATAACTATACGGAATAAGAAACAATGTTCATGATTAGGTTGGTGCCTTCCCACACAATATTCAACAATGTATATCACTTGATGGTGTCTCATCAACTATTATCCTTACCTACCTACCTAGGTCGATGTTGCAAACATCCACCTGTCTGGATCCGCCACTAGTCCCTTCAAAGATGCCATCTCGCGTTCTTAGAGGCCGGTGTCGCCTCGCAGTTGCTGCACAAATGTACGCGCCGGTATTCCTCACCCTCGCTTGCCGTGATTAGGGGTCCACAACACTAGATTGGATGCAGCTTCTTCTGGGTGCATATAGAAATGATCAGCCAGCTTGAGTCTCTTTCGTTTGACTGTATTTGTGGCTTTGGCTACTTCAACATATAGTTCTTTGTTGCTCATATGGTCTTTCCAAGTGAACCCCAGTGCTTATCGTAGTAGTCTGGTGACACAACCATCGAAATTTTGCCTGCGTCTCTGTTAGTGTCCATGTTGCACTTACATATAGGATAACTAACTCTACCGTTGAGCGAAACAATCGCGTCTTGGTAATTTTAGACAGTGTTGATCTACAATTGCTGCTCATCTTGTTTTGTGCTGCCCATGCTATGCATATTCTCTTTGCTATATCGGCTCTTGAGCTGCTTACTAGGATCCCAAATAGGTGAAATCATCTACTTCTTTGAGTATGTAGCCATCACTGGTTTTTATATATATTTTACTAGGACAATTGAAGGTCATTACTTTGGTTTTCTCTGGTTTTGCCATCAGGCCTATTGCCGCTGCCGCAGTTTCAACTCTATCGGGAAATGTTTGTGCCTGTTTGACTTGCTCATTATCAACGCGATATCATCGGCGAAGTCAAGGTAGGACATACATATAGGTCTTGTTCTTCGGCTTTGTCGACGTTGTATCTGGAATCATAATTCTTCTTCTCTTCCGTTTATTGCTTTTCCAAGTGCATAGTCCAGTACTATGATAAAGATGCATAGAGCGAGAGTGTCACCCTGTAGTAATCCAGCAAGGATGTCAAACAATTCGGTTTCACCATCTGGAGATAGCACTTTTGCTTTAGTGTCTGTGTATATAACTTCTATTGCTCTCACTAGCTATTCTGGTATACCACGGGCTCGTAGAATTAGTTTATCGCGATGTATAGTATCGAAGGCATTTTTGAAATCGGTGAAGATAATTATGGCTGAGAGATTCTTATCTTTGATGCCTTCAATTAATCTTCGAAGGGCTTAAATTTGGCTCGTTGTTGTTCTCCCCGGTCTAAATCCATTTTGGTTTATTCTTAGGTGAGGTTCAATTGCTGGTCGAATACGATTGAGGATCATTTTGTTGTATGTCTTAGCTACAAACATTTTTTTTTAATCGGCACATTTTTTTCAATAAATGTTCATTTTAAAGGAAACAAGTAAAGCAATCCAGTCAAATATCACCAAAATGCGTTCATAATTTGGAAGTGCAACATACATTGCATTTTTTTTGTTGTATTATGTCTTGTACAAAATGGTGTAACCTATGAGAAATTTAGGGTATTTTTTCATTAGACTTAGTCTGAAAACTCGTAGACGAAGAACAGTAATGTTTATTTTGATATGCCTATATCTACGAAAATAAAAATTAATTTAAAAACAAAATTAAATAATTAAATAGATAGAAATATATGCAGAAATTTCTTTTCCGAAAAGTGAAGCCACATCAAAAATATCGTATGTACAAATTTCAATGAACCTACGATATTTTCTAAGATTCCGGAAATCTTTACCAAATCAGAGTTATACCTCAAAGTTATAGATAGTTTCCTCTAAAAACAGATAAATAGCTCAAACCATTATACAACCTGAAAAAAAGAGATAAACTAAAAACTTTTGTATGAGCTAAAACATGATTTAATTTTATAGTATAGAGTCAAATTAATAACTGGTTTTAACTAAGGTACAGTTCTCGATCACAAATTATTAATTCTTTTTATAAAGGATTTGACCAAATATGATTAGTCATCAGTCCACCTGTTCGCGGACGACTTCGTCTTGCATTGCGAGATCCGAAATACACAATATTCCATCATAATACAGCAGGATTCTGATGATCTCAATCGCTGGGAGCAAAATTGCTCATGGACAAAAAAAATGCTTCGTCTTCAATGTAATCAGAGGACACAGCCGTTCTAATAATACATATAACCTACGCAATACAACAAAATAGTCGAATTTACCACGCACCTTGGATTCAAAATAGCTAATAACCTCAATTGGTCGCCAAATATAGATAAAACCCTCAATGAGCGTTAAATAGCTTTAGGTTGTGTGATGTGAATAATTTAAACTTACAATAAAAAGGGTTAAACACTAGCATATATAACTCTTGTCCGTCCATTCTTAAATGCTTGTGTCAAGTATGAGAACCAATGCCACACAGCAAGATATGCAAAAAAACTACCATACTTCGAGCTCTCCTGTTGAGATTATTCGCAACCTCGGTTTAGGGACACTTGAAACAGCAACACGCACAAGTACTTGCGTCCCACTGCCTCGGCACTCACACCCCATTGTCTCAATTTTCAGTGCCAAGCAACCAACGCTAACCAGCTGAAATACTCCCTTCTTTTTGCGAGAGCAATGGCCAGTGGAACTATCTCAAACCATCACCAAAACTGGACGGCTTTAAATATTTGATTACAGATTTACTAAAAAGGAATAATTTTTAGTATGTTCTGCACATGTGATTTGTTTTGTTATTATTAACCAATATTTTTTATCCGCACCTACCCCCATGCACACGGAACACAAGTGTCAAGTTTTACGGATTCTGTTAAGAAGAAGAAAAAAATAATAAAAGAAGAGAGAGCTGCGTTGAAATTATTTTAATAATTACCAAAATGTTTTCGTTTTGCAAGTGTAATGTTCATTGGAATTCGACCAGACCGTACATATTAAAATTATTCTTAGATCGCGATGTCTAAAAACGAAGTATATTATATCTTTATTTTGTTGTATGTCTATTGGTAATCTCAGATGATATCGAATGTGTGTTATTAAATTTATCTCCTTGATGCTGTGTATATCAAAAGAAACTTTGATAAGTGTATTTCTCCTTTCTTCTAGCGTATGGAGAGAACGTCATTGTGACGCATATGTGTGGTTTATGTATATATGATCATTTTGTCATCACTCGGTTTTGGATTGCTTGGATATTGAGTGATTATTATTTTGTTGGTTTAAATATAACACGGGCGCTGCATATTCAGGAACTGGTATTACGATATAGTAAAACAAGTTAAAGAAAACGTTTTACCGTAGAATAAGAGATTAACTCTAAGATACTTTTGATGTGATGTAGTATATGGACACTAATATGCTTACCCAGCATACGTTTGGGACTAAAAGTTCATTAAAAAAGAAATGAGTAAACGAATCAAGTTATATTTTATCAAAATATGTTCATAATTTGAAAATGCAATATACATTCTTTTTTTATTGTGTTTTGCCTTGCCCAAATTGGTGTAACCTCTACGAAATTTAAGGTTTTAACGTTAGACCTAAAAAGCCGAAAACCGAGAGCAGTTTTTTCCATTTTTCATGTCTAAATCTCCGAAAATAGCACTTTCAAGTGCAAATATGATAATAAATATGCTGATTGGAATATTTGATTCCATTTTTCACAAATTGAAAGCGAATAAAGAGAATCGTTTTTGCAGATTTTCATAAAAACTAGAAAAAGATTCTTGAAAAGTTCCCAAGTGTGAGCATATTTAGAGCAATGCCTCAAAGTTCTAGATTTTTGCCCCTTGTAAAGAATTCATTTCTGTATAACGTGCATGCATTTTAAAATCAAATTTTGAAAACAAAACGAATTATCAAGGTAAACGTATCTTGGATAAGCATATTAATAGGTTTTTCTGAAATATATTAAGACAGATTATTACTAGAGAGGCGTACATATTCACATAACCGTCGATAACTGAGACGTTATCGTAGACTACCACCAAAGTTTTATAGTTTTTTTTATAAGGAAACGCAAAGTTTATTTTAATGACATGAAAAAATGTTACAAAAAGTTTGGTAACACACAGCTTTTAACATAAAACTTTGTCCCGATATGAACAAGGATGTTTGAAATAGTCAAATTGAAAAAAAAAATAAAATAATATATATTCATTGTCCTGATGTTCTATAACATGTATTTTAACATGAGATAATTCTCTTGAGTTAAAATCACTTTTGTATCAGAATATACAGCATAAGATCATTATTAATGCGAATTAATGAAATTATTGAGCTTATGATTATTATAATCTATATAAAAAGAAGGATTATATTATTGATCATGTGCCAAATCACTAACACTTGTACTTGCATCATGAAACATGGTTCTGCATTGGAATCTTCTTTGCGCACATGGACGTGAACCATAAATTATGAACAAGCAATTGGTTTAAGGTATTTCATTGATATATTTTTTATGAATTCTGTATATATTTTTTATAACTTATTTCTTTTGATAAAATGATGGTTTTAGGACTTAAAGCCCAAGCTCATATTAATATAATAAAATATATAGCTTTGATCCAATTTAGATTCGGAATTACACCTGGATATTTGGGAATTGGCAATTTAAAGCGAATCGACACATAGAAAAACACAGGTTGCATAATTGCTTTAGAATGATGTTTGTCGAAACAAATTGAAACTCCTCCGCGTCGTGTTGAAAACAACACAACAACTAGTTGCATTAAATATTATTTTAATCATGTAAAATACATATTAACATATCAAAATTTGGGATTTCGTACTTAACCGATATCTCTAGGAAGAGCCATGGAAGTACATATCTCTTCATAACTTTCAAAATTATTTATGAAAGTTGGTGTTTTTGGAACAATTAGCTAGTGCATATATAGAGAGAGAGAGAGAGAGAGAGATTGAGGGAAATCAAAATTTATAATAGTTTGAAAATGTTTAAGTCATACATATTTGAAGAAATCGACATTATATTCAACTCGATACAGAGATCAAGTGAAAAGAAATACAATGACAATATCTCATGAGTGGCGAGTGAAATCTGTCAATTCTCCGAGGGAAAGCAAAAAAATAGTTTCACGAGAGCGAAGCTCGAGTGAAACTA
>LQRL01174425.1:37473-52083 GCA_001703475.1 Hydroides elegans
TATCTGAATGACAAATTTATTAGAATAATTAATTAATTTCAAATCCCCGAAAGGGCCAAAAATAAAATTGTTCCAGTGCTTTGGTTTAGACCCGTCAGTATTAATAAAGCGATTACTACTAATAAATGTAATCTATTTAAATATTTTTTTTCTATTTTTTTATGTCCATTTTATTATTTGAAACTAAATATATATTCGTTATAAAAACCAAATTATTCACCAACTACCTACGAAACTACCTTCTATCATTTCACAATGCATATAAACACAATTGTCACACATTGAAAAAAATGTTTCATTAAAAACGTAAGCGTCATAAATACAAGCCCAATTGTGACGCAATGTTTTGCGTAGAAATACTGTGACGTAAGCACGCAAATGCATAAGAACAATGAAACTTGTAAATAAACACACGTTCTAGTCAATATGTTTATTAATTGATTAAAAGTTATCAATATTGCATGTTTTATATTTAAAGAATATTAGGAATGAAGTTGTTATTCCTAAGTTTTGGATTATCTACTTAATTACCACTTTCAACGCATTTTACTTGATGGTTTGAGGTATGTAGGTTTTTATGCACGTTTTAAAACATGGGGTGGAGACTTGCTTTAAATCAGCATTAAAAGGGCCTGGGTGACGTCCGTTTTAATAATTATGTCACCCCGTATGTCACTCTACTCTAGGAATAAAAGTTTTTATTACAGTTTATTCACATATGATATATCACTATACTACATACAACATTCGCATTTCTAAATTCGAACATATATGGGACGGATCAAATACCTGAATCATATCTAACTTACATTTGATAACAGTAAAACATGTAATTATAGGAATGAGAATTATGCAATGCCTTAGATATTTATTATTCATTAACCATACAAAAGGCTTGAAAATAAACAAAATACAATTCTATATTATTCTAATAGTCAAAATAAATATTTTACTCTATAAGTGTTAATAGAAAAATGGAGACGAATGTTTCAATTGGTCAGATTAACACTGCAATTATGGATTGATTCAGGATTTTTGATAAATACATATGCTTGAATTTGATTCACCTTGATATGCTTCTATTATAGGCATTTTATTTCTAATATCATTTTAGCATATAAAATAAATGTGAATCACTGTTCGATTACCCAATCACTTTCAATACTATTAAATTTACATATATAAAATATTAAATTTTGTTATATCTATATGAATATAATTTCACTACGAACAAAATCTAGACATTTGAGATTTTTACACGGTTACAGAAACATTACAACAAAATACATTTTTAACTGATTTGGCACATTATAAATTAACAAATTGTTGAAATCAATGAAATCAGTACGAAACATATGAAAATATAACAACTATCTTTTTACATTGACCACTCAATATAAAAACATACAATTATACCAACACACTTAAGATAATGTCGTCAATTTTATATATCACAGATTTTTATAACTACCAATTATAGTGAGTCTATGCAGTAGTACAGTTAAAAGGAAAGGATGCTTTTAAATCTTCAGTTGTGGAGCTCTCTTCTTAAGCACACCATTAACCACTTTCTGAAAGATAAAACAAAACAGGATTTATAGCAGGAATATAATACAAACACGTTATTACGATAATACATGTTTCAATCAAGACCCTAACAAAGTACTTCGGTCTGTTCCTTGTGCATATTCAAGAGGACTCTTAGATATCAAAACTTTTAAGAGTTTAAATAGGTTATAATTATATAACGTAAAAGTTGTTAAATAGCACCAAGCCCACCCATTGCTAAGTAATATGATTTAAAGATAAGAAATTCAAACCTGTTTATAAATCTGGGCGCGGAGACGATTGGTCTTGTAAAATTCCTGTCGCTTTTTCTCCTCACATGCCTTCAGGACCTCCGGCAATTTCTTATATTTCCTATAAAGAAATGGTTGGTCAAAGAATAGAGATAATCACCCAGATAAAATGATGTAGAATTACAAAATGAAGCATATATTTATATAGCATATGCATGGTCATAAAACTGTTCCGGTGCATATCATTGTCTCAAAACTTTGTTATAAGTTATTAAGGCAAATTTAACGGGAAATATAACCAATTATTCAAACTATTGTTAGAATATGTGTAAAACCAAATGTAGTTTTAAAAACATAGAGTGTCAAAATTACTTACAAAGCAGCCATTTCTCTCTGTTCCGCTTTACTGATGAACCGCTTCTTTGGTTTATAATGCAGATCTACAAGAAAATAATAATAAATTAAGCAAACTGCAACTTTGCTTTTAGTATAATTTAGCAACCACGGTCCCTGTGACGCTACTTTCCAATATGAAATGCAATATGTAATTTGTCATACGGCACTGCGACCCTTTAAACTTCATAATCTGCACACTTTGAATTTATAACGATGGAGTATAATCAAGAGAAGGATGGTGAACCTGCATGTTATAAAAATCATCAAACAACATTTTATTGGATATCTCCGAGGCCAAAGTCGAATGATGCGGCCGAAAAAAAACTTAATTATTTGTTGCCTCAGCAAAAGTGGCGAAGGTGGTTCGAATCTCCTTGGCTAATCTTATTTCTTCCGCGGCCTTTCGCAATGGCTTGAGTTACACCCTGAATCACCATACTTCCCGCTCAGAAACTGTGCCTCCACATTGGGCACCATGTTCTTACTCTTTATTTTGCCCCCTATACATAGAGAAAACATAAAAACTGACTATGCTCAACTCACCACTAAGAGGATGTGCATCCACATTGGGCACCATGTTCTTGTCGACCTTGAACAGCACCTCGCGATCTTTGCCGTGCACCGCGCTCACACTCCTTTCGTCCGAACGCAAACGCACCAATCGCTGACGCTCACGAGACTTCGAGATGAAAACTTGCATGCGCTTTTCGAATGCGCGCTGAAAATTTAAAGAAAGGATATATTGAACATTGTCCGCTAGTTTGAAATTGATGATCTCGATAAACTAAGAAAATGCGCAAAACCAAACTGCAAATAAATTTACTCTCCTATTTAAGAGTCATAATTACCTTCTGCATCGATGACATGTGTTTTGTCTATTAGAAATGGTATTAAATTGCAGTGGAATGAGTTGAAAAGTGCATGATTTACCAAGCAATGTTTTATTCGAAGATCTACTGGCTAGATTATATAACGGCCCCATAAGGGTTAAAATTCGATTAACAAAATAAAAGGTTTAACTTGTGAAGTGAATTATGGCTTCTAGGGAATAAATGAGACTTATACATCAAACAGTCATGTTTCATACCTGTAGCCCAACCGTTTTCTTCTCATCCTCCTCATCCTCGGCGACATGCTTGGGAAAATAATCACTGGGCACTCGGCCCAATGAGTCCGTCTTCCTAAACGCCAGTTCCTCCATAGCCCGGCGGGCATAGGGATCCATCTGAGGCCACGTTTCCAGGGCAACGGCGTTGGCTTGGCGTTCTGCCAAGGGCTTCTTCCAGGGTTTCTCGGGTTTCATCGAGACGAACCAGGTGACACCAGCTGTAGGAAAGGAATGAATCATTTGATCAGTTTTCAGTTGCATTATTCAAGAAGTGTTTTAAACAGACACAGGTCAAACAAATAAATAAAGTATTATTTGCATATGTCTGCATGTGACTATCATTTTAAAATATCTCGTTTCCCATATCCGTGAGGAATCACTTCGCAAGATAATTGACTTTCACATGGACCAAAAAGGCTCCGTCACTGGAAAAAAGGACTCGTCGTTAAGTCAAGAAAACTAAAAATCCAAAATTGTATTTCTTTAATGGTCTTAACTCACCCTGCGCGGCCTGGACGACCTTCGGTTGATGCGGCACGGTCTGTCGCTCGGCCGGAGTGGGTCTGTCCACGTGCCACTGTTCTTGCTCCCTTCTCGCGTCGTCTTCGTTGTCGGATGACTCGGGCGTAAACATGCCTGAGGGAAAAACATAATCACAATTGAATTCTACATACATTGTACTTTCAAAATGTATAGGTTCACATACAAACAGCACATTTTGGTCTTTATATTGCAAATTGTCATAATTATGCTTACTATCATAACGCATAATAGATAAACAAACAACATATATTTCGAGGTCGACATACGTGCTTAACCCTGATTATAGACTTTTACGAGATCGATAAAAAGTGTAAACGCCGGGGCTTTTTAAAAACAAAATCAACATAACATAATTTCAAAACATCAATGAATCTGTTTTGTACATTTTTCACAAAAGCTGGCTGTCTAGGCATCATAGCTAAAATCTAATTGTAAACCCACCTGGCGACCTCTTTCGCCTTTCCCTGTCGGTACTTCGCTTCGGTGTCCTGTCTCGGCGACGCGATACCTTCTCAACGCCTGATTGATTAGCCAAATCTTTATCGGTCTGAATTGCCTCTGACACCATGGTGACCTGATGAAATAATGTTTTTTTTTCAATAAAAAGTATCACTTCTGAAAAATCACCCCAAAACCCCAAAAAAACTATAATAAAAGCGATGCTGATAGTTCGATGCAACAATAATTAATCAAATATAGTAATTTCTTTGTTTAGTTTATGCATGAAACAGAATATTATAAGCATATTATGTAAAACTAAGCATAATGTCATTATAAAGAGGGTTGTTTTAAAAGGAGGAGCGAGAAAATAGCATTATATATTTAAGTAACCAATATATACAAACATATCTATTAACAAAATTCTTACAAATATCAAGAAAACTGTAGAAATATGTACCTCACGAACTGATCTTCGCGTAGGCGGACTAAGAATCATTGGAGTCGGGCATGTTGCACCGAAATCGCGAGTTTTGACATTTGGAGTGACCTTAATTAAAAGGGGGAAACAGGTTAAACAAATATCTTAAAAATAAAGCTTATATTATTATTAAAATATCAAAGAAATAAAAGAAAACAGGAGTTGATAAGGGAGCGTAACATAACATAACAAAACAGGTTAACAAAGCGATAGTTTGTGAAACCATTTAGAAATGTTCATTTCTACCTACTTAAATAACTAATTCCTAATCGATCAATTTTATACATGTAGATATAAAGTCTGTACTTATCGAGATAAAAAAATAAAACTTAACTTAATGAAAACAAAACAAAAATACCCTACCTGTACCGATGCATTGATCGCTTCATCCACCATGACCTTATGATGATGTTTCCCCCTTCTCTCCTTTTGCCGCTCTTCTCGATTTTCCTTATCAGCTCTCGCATCACTCCTTCGTAATGGCGACGCACCCCTTTGTTTCTTCGCTTTAGTCTTGGGCACCGCCTTGGGTAGATCAATCTCCATATATACCGCGCGTTTGGATGATGTAGTTGATTTGCCATTGTTTTCCGCTTGCTGGGTCTGTGTTTTGTTGGGCGATATAGTACGATCGTAATCAACTTCTCGTAGCTTCATGCCCGCGGGTTGTTGGATCTTCTCCTTCTTTCGTCGCGTGGGCGATGGATCAGTTCGGGAGGTGGCATTAACGCGTTTCTGCGAACGCGGTGGCGATTGCGATCGCGATGACTTATGGGTGATTTGACCTTGAGGTGATTTGACCTTGAGTGATCGTTTTGGCGCATGCTCGGCCGATTTCGGTCGCTTTTTATGATCGGAATAATGATAGCTGGAATGGTCATTGCTCTCGTTATAGAAGTCATCCAATCGCGTACTGCGTTCGAATGTCATGTCATCTGAATTGACAGTCGCTTGAGTCAGAGTGGATGTCGATGTGATTTCCGATACTTCTAAAGTTGTATTATCATGTCGCGTCCCGGATTGGTGGATATTGGACGGCGTACTCGTGGTTTTCGATGTTACCGTACCGAACGTATCCATGGTGGTGTGTTGATGAGTGGTCTCCGGGGAATAGGTCGTATCTTGTGGTGAGTACGGGGAATATTTCGCATCAGCTGCTTTCTGCTGCTTCTGTTCCCATTTATTCTCGAGCTGTTCCAGCTGAACGATCTTATTATGTCGTCGTTGCGCCATTATCTGTACGCGCTTATACTTCTCCTTCTGCTTTGCAATCTTCTGCTGCAACTTCAGCAATTTCGGATCATTCGGCAGATGTCGCTTCGTGGTCTTCGTCACCACCTTGCCATCACTGTCAATCTCACTCGACGTCGTGAAATCCGAGCTGACCGACTCCAACGTGCTGTCTTCGGGGATCGACAGTAGTTCCTCGTCACGGATGACCCATGCCTGTTTCGGGCGATTTCCGGTCGATGGGCTACCTTCCTCTTCCTCATTTTGGACATCATCATCTAACAGCTCATCCGTATCATCTGTATCATCTAAGTCGTCCTCGGTGGTATCATCCTTGGGAGACTTCCGGTCACGTGACGATTTCGTCGGTCGTCGCTTCCGGTCGTCGCCGTCATCGTCTTTCTTATCTCTGTTATCATTGTTTTCATTTTGGCGGCGCTCGTTCGCATCGTCTCCTGAGCGATCTCGTCTTTGGTCATTGGCTGGACAACGCGTGTTGTCATCCCGACTGCCACTTCCGTTTCGGTCGTTTTGTGAGTTGGTGGTCGCTCCGGTATCGTTCTGAGAATGAGTAGCGCTTTGAACCACACCATCAACAGTTTGTGGTTTTCGGCGGTCGACGTCTGCTCGATTGCGAGATATTGCTTGGTTAGTGTCTCTACTGCGTCGAACTTCAGATTCATTGGGGCCATCGAGGGCGTATGAGACCTGTTTCTGTGCTGGCTTTTCCTGCTGCTGCTCAAATATCGTTCCCTTTTGTTCGTTTCTTATAATATGCTGAGTCGGATTCTTCAAAATACTCGATAATTCTTCTAGGTCGATATTCACAGGTGTAGCATTGGAGCTCGTTCGTTTCTCCTCCTGCATCAAAGCACTGAAGCGCTCCCACATATCTTGCATATCAGGATTATCTTGTTGTTGTTGCTTGCCTTGCGCCCCCAATGACCTTGAACTTTGACCTTGACTTTGACCCTGACTTTCCAAACCAGCCAGGAAGACTTCACTGGGTCGTGTATACGCGACCGCAGGCATTGACGATGCTTTTCTCAGCTCTTCTCTACTTGGTTCCGGATATTGTAACGATGCAGTGTGCTCGACTCGTTTTCGGGCGAAATCGATGATATTCTCTCCTGGCTTGGCCGCAGCGTATTCATCCTTTAATGCGGGTGATGTTTTAGTGGCGGAATGATATGACTGCACCCTATCATACGGAGATTTTGAGCGAGCTCTTTCATCTTGAGTGCTTAATCGATCATAGGGTGACTTGGCACGCGATACGCTTGGTGATTTAGTTGCACTCCTGTCGTCTAATGACCTTACTTCATACGGTGATTTTGATCTGCCATAGGGTGACTTTGATCTGGTCGAGGTTGGAAGTTTCGCCTTTTCATCGTAAATCGCTCTTGAATTTGCTTCGATTTCCATTCGCGTCACCCTCTCTAAATGGGTTTCCTCGTCTGGTTGTTTTGGGGCTGCTGGTGATTTCGCTCGTTGGGCTAGCGGCGATTTTGATATTTGGGCTAGCGGCGATTGAGATCGCTGTACATGAGGAGATTTCGATCTTATTTGAGGGGATGAGGATCGCTCATACGGCGACTTGGCTCTCTGGTAGGGAGATGTGGCTCGTCTTTCAATATAGTCATCCTGTTAAATTATAAAGGGAAGGGTAGTTTATTGTAACAAAGAACTATTGCAAGTTTCATTCGATTTTTCAATTGATTCGGATTTTATAATGGGAAATGTTTAGCGTAACATACAGCCTGCACATATATTTACATGGTTTCTTATTATTTTTTTTTAGGAAAACGATTACTATTTGTTACACTAAATCACAGTTTAATGGAAACGAAACATAGATACCTCGTCTGGCATCAAGGGCGCAAATCCATCGTCAATCGGTATCCTGAAGAGAGAAAAAAAAACATTATGATTTTAATTAGTAAACAAAAGTACCGTTATAAATTACTGAAATTCTTGAGATGCTTATACCTATAAACATGGTTTTCGAATAATGTTTGCTGTTCTAAATTAAAACATAAAAGCCCTAAAACAAGAGGTGTCAATGCTATAAAACTTGCTATAAAACATCAGCTGTGCGTTCTAGATACATACAGTGAAACAAACGAGATTTGACAAAATATCCATACCTTTCAGCGCTACTTTTCACTTCTCTCGCATGCCTCAGCTGCTCCAATAGCTGCTCCTCATTGTCACGTGACAGTCTCATCGGGGGAGGCGGGGCTTGTGACAGGTCATCATAATTACTCTTCACTTTAGTACTCCAATACTCTGGCCCGCGGTAGCCACTTGGTCGTTCTACACCAGCGGGCGTATGGTATTTAAGAAATTCATGAGTTGTGCTACTGGCTTCCGATGATGATTTACCGGTGCTGTTCAACGACTGAACACCGGTATCGTTGTCAAGTTGAGATGTTGCCGATTTACGGGTGTCGTTCAGCGATTTGTTACGCGCCGTATCATTAAGTGACATTTCTAGGCTGAGTCGACTACTACCGAATTTCTTCGGTGTTCCGAATTCTAGCTCTCCCATCCTCCCAGTGCTATGCCTCGCATCGTATCGCTGCGCATGCTTCAGCGTTTCCCGCACATCTTCATTCGTATCGGACTTCAGCGGCTGCGAGGAACTCTCAATCAATTGACTTATCGCTTCTTCAGCACGGTTCTTCAAACTCCTATAATTCCGCTGCAGCTCTTGGCATTGGTCCGAGTAGTTATCATACAAGGCACGTGCAGGTCGATCACGCGAGTCCACAGAGGCACGTGACGAGCGACTGCTGACGTCATCTGACGTCATTCTCAATTTTGACCTTGATATGACGTCATCATTATTTGTTGCGGCTGCGCTACTGTAAAACTGACTTGGTGTATGGCGTTCAGCGTTTGATACATGACCACTGCCACCCGCTCTCCCGATTGGTTCTTCGTGGAGGATTTTGGCGGCGGCTTTTTCTCCTCCACTAGATGGAGCTCGTTTCTGTGAGTCGCTTTTGTTGCTTTCGGCGGAAGACACTTTGCTCGGTGACACGGATGCTAGGTCTTCCTTCGAGGGCCAGTTGCCGTTTAACCAATCTTTGGTCTTGCTGAAGGAACGTTCACGTTCTTCCGAGAAGCGGTAACGGTTTTCAGTTGGTGTTGCAGTGCGGCCAGGTTGTTTCGGATCCTGTAGATTTTGGCTCGAGGAAGATTTCGAGGGCTTTGATGAGGAACGGAGTGAATGTTTTGCAATGTCGTTTTCATCCTGAAAACATACCAAATAAAGAAATGAAGATCGACATATAGATCTATCGGTATTTCAATTTATTCAGAACTCAACAAACGCACAGAATGAACGGTCCGCAAGGGTATAACAAAACGTATTCAATATAGGTCATAAATTACATCAGTACACAACTACTACGTATTTCTCTCAGTTTCTACTAATATGATTATTAGACAAACTAATACGTGACGATAAAACTACAACTCACCATGCTCTGTTCTTGAATAGTGCCTAGGGCCACATCTTCCTTGCTATAAACACCCTCGGCGGAGGTCTTGGTAACGGGATCTTTCCTCGTCCCGTAGGCAAATGAAGGCAAGTTGGGACCAACCGCGTCATCAGAACCTGAAGAAATTGAAAACAAACATTGTAACTATATTTTGTTTTGAACAGTTTTTATTATGCATGCAAATTCGTGCATAACTTTTTAACAGTGATGAACATTAGTAACGCAACGTTACTGAAGGATTCACACCTCGCGACGGGTCAAATCAATGTGATGCAACAATCAGCCTTGTGTTCAATGGTTATTGAATACATGTTGTGTGTGTATAATCTCTTTACTTTTTGAGTACTGGAGTTCGGTGTGTTGTTTTACAGGCTGGTCGGCGTATTTCGATAACTTTTAAATGTTTCTACTTTTGTGTGTATTTATTGCTTTAAAAGCCAGATTCGGCAGTACTACTCACCAGGATGTGTGCTCTCCACAGTGGTTTCACTATATCCTGTGTATGACGTATTTGCTTCGCCCTCGTTACCTACCTCAACGTAGTAGGTCGTCTTGCTGCCTGGTGGCCTGTAAAAGGTGAAGAATATGATATTTATAAATGGTTGTTATGGGTGATAATGACAGATTTACAGGATTTTGATATAATACATGCATGTGAAATTTAAATCGGTTATATGCTTATGAGAATTCAGATGATAACCTAAGATATTGCGAATGTTTGATGCCATTAAGATATTCATTTGACATAAGCACATAAATTTCCTGTGCAACGTGCACTTTAACATTACTCAGAAAATTCTTAATTCATCAATAAACCAACAGATAAATCAAAACTTGAGGAAATTCTTTGAAAACCCTGTTCAGCTCTGTAATGAAATTTGAAACACAAAGAGAACACCAAAGCCAAAATGGTTTTTATCACACAAGAAAACACAAATAAAAGAAAGGTATTTACAACCTTATGAAATAATATTGAATAAAATAGAAGAGCTGAAACCTTTGCGGATCATGTCAAATTATAGAAAAATAAATAAATACATGTATAAAAGAACACAAAGAAAACCAAACGAACACAAAAATATGACAATGTATTCTTTGATGAAAAATATTGTCAGCTTCCGAAGATCCCGAAGACGTGTGCATATCATTTTAAAACCCAAATACAGGACGGGGATAAAAAATACATCAATGCACAGAACACTGCAAAGCCAAAATTAAGCTGAATGGGACGACGTACTTGTAAGGCCTGAGGCCGGACAAAGAGAGACGGCTGCTTGTTGATGAGGCACGCGAAATGACCCCATCACGTGGGCTCGATCCGCGGCTCTGAGGCGAAGGAACGCGCTCGGTCTCGGACCTACAAAGGGTTAATCGGGGTTGCGTTTCTTTAAGATCTTCGCCATAAGTGATTCGAATAAGATTTTGTTTTCAGATACTGGTTTTGACGTAACACTTAAGAGAAGCTTAAAGCAAAATATATTTTCTTGCTTTTAATCTTGTGGAGAAACATGCTACATCATATTATAATATATGAACTGTAAAGAAGCATAATAACGAAATGAAAAGCAGGTGTGAAACAAGAATATGATGAATGAAAGAAACATTCAAAACAGGATGTTGTTTCTAAAGTGCCATGGCATACACCTTAATCATGCAAACTTTCGTTATTTTTATTTACAACATTTCTTAATTATAAAATATAAAAATGAAGTGTTGGTTTTATTGTATTTTCATATCTCTGTCGACATAGAAAGATCTGTTTAGTTCGTAAATAACTAGATGATCACATTTCAGGAGAACTTTGAGGCTATATATTTTCACTTATTATTACCAAATCAATATTTTCTAAACTAATTTTATCTATTCTAATCAACTAAACAACGTTGATTAACATTTCAGAGTTGCACATAAGAGAGTTTATTTTTCACAAATTATTGCAATTAAGTCTTTTGATTTATTTTCGCAAAACCACAATGCTTGGCCTTAATTTCGAAATCAAAGCAATTTGTCTGCCCTTTACAAATTAATCCTTTGACAGTTGAATGAAATATAAAAACATAGAAAACTCATGTGCAACCCTTGAAAACGTCTAAACTGTGTTATTAACAACTAAACAAAACATCAACTTCTATCCAAACACAAACATATTTCCCTCACCTATACTCTCCCGTAATTCGCCTCTCACTAGGCGACCTGCGATCTTCCCGTCCATCTTTAGCCACCGGCGACTTTTCTCTTCCATAGGGCGACAACGACCTTGCCTCGTCAATCCGAGCACGTGACGTCGGGGTCAAGGTCCCTAGGTCACTGCTCCTGACCTTCAAGTCAAGGTCACTGGTCGACCCTTGTTGATGAGGCTTCACCGGGCTCTTATCGAATTTAGATGTGGACACTTTCGTCATTTGATTGGTGAAGAGATTATGGACATTGCCAAACGCCGTGAAGGGTTTCTTCGTTAGGGGAGACATGGATGAAATATTGAGACTGGAGTCGTAACCTGGCGTTGTAGCCTCTCTAGCACCAGCACCGGGTGGCGAAACGAAATTGGCTGGAGAGGCATCGGCATTCGGTTGGGCACCGCCGCCGTAATCCTGACTAACTCTCAGTGACGTGTCATTTTCAACCAGTTTCGAAACGCGCTCAGTCAGACTATCTTCGGCTTCAGTGCCGTTGATTTCCATCACTTCGCGATCCGTGGCACTCATCGCGGTGGCAAGCAAGGGATCCTGGACTGGGCGGACATTTGGTGTAAAGGCGCGGCTATATTTCTCCGCAGCCTCCTTAAGAAGTGTGTCGGTATCCGCGGTGCGGTTGTAATAACCCGAATTGTTACGTGATTGATTTTCCGTCGAGCCGTGGATCATATCGAGTGCAATATCCATCGGAACGAGACCGCTGGTTAGGAGCGGGCTCAAGGGCAAGCGTGGAGCTGGTGAGTAACGACCTTGACCTTCAGGTTCTAACCTTGACGATGTGGTACTCTCCGTTTCCGGTTCGCTTTCCCCTATTACCGCCCGCGCTTTTCGCAGCGTCTCATCTTCAACCCGACCTTCGACGTATTTCAACAACTCCGCCGACTGCTCAGATATATTACTCTGTCGCCCACTCGTATTCTCACCGGTGCCCTTGAGCGACTCTAAATGCGACTGAATCTCATCTAGATCTTTGGCCAAATTCTGATAATCGACCGAACTCGATGGACTCCCGTTATCACTAAGACGCGCCGTTGGAACTGTTCTTGTCGCAACTGCCGGTGGTGGTGGGGTCTCAAGGTGAGTGGTATCGGCAAGGATTTGGCGCACTCGGTCGTTTAAGGGATCGCTGCTGTAAGCGGCCGTTGGTTTCTGACCGGAATTAGCGGGCGATTCACCGCCTTGCAGCGCATCTTGCAGGCGGTGCTTGAGGGATCCCAGATCTGCGGGTAGCGTATCTTCGCTTTTTGAGGTCGATACTAGATCATCATGTTGGGTTAAACTGCGGGATGTATCAATGGTTTGTGGGGTGCCCACTGCCTCTTGTCTGGCCCCAACTGATCTCGCTTTATTGGCTTTCAGTAAATGTTGCACACGATTGGCTAGTGTATCGTCGGTGTCATACGCCGATCCAGCAGGGCTCTCCCGGCCTCCCATGACGATACTACCGCCATCCCTAGCAGAAACATCTCCCGCATCTGAGAAACTGGTACCCCCAACATTGCGTCCATATTTGGATAAAATACGCTTGACATCTCTATCTAATTCATCTTCGGTCTCCGACTCATCTTTCAGCATATCCGCGGCGTCCAACATATATTCGCGAACGCGTTCTTGCTTGGACACTTCCGACGGCGTGGGCGTCTGTGTTTCTTCGATTTGCGCGCGCAGATCATCGATTTCCTTGTTCAACTCGGCGGAATTCGAAACGCCTTTCAAAATGGCGCGGTATTCTTCGGTCATCCGTTCGACATCTTCGTCTTCTGATTGCTGCTGGGATTTATCGCTCTTGGGGGTATCAAAGGTATCTTTTGAGGGTTCGATCACATCTGCAATGATGGTTTGTTCAGCGGCCGAGTCCTGTTTAGTACTTATTGCTTCATTTTGGCTGCTTAATGCGCGTTTTTCTTTATTCCCCGCATTTGCTGCCTTTTGATTCGACGCCTGCTGAGTGGTGGTCGATAATTGAGGAGAAGCCGAAGGCACCTTGACAGGGATTCGGCTGACGGGTGGAGTGTCGGTCTTTGGTGTGTTTGTATTAGTTTTGGGCGGGGTGCCGCTGCTGGCTAAGATGGTTGCCACGCGGGCAGAGAGGTTCTGGCGGCGCGAGATGCCTTCTAGCATGCCGCTTACTTTGGCGCCATATTTTTCATCCTGTTTGGTAACAACAAAATACAGGGCTCGAAATTCGATTTTTTTTCGTGGGGGCCCTTCGGGCCCCCGCTCTTCAAAACCGGGGGGCCATTTGGAAAATTGGGGGGCCATTTGGAAAACCGGGGGCCCGGATACAAATAAGATAAAATCAGTATAATAAACTGATTATTGCTTCTTAAACATACCTTATGAGTTGCGTAACCCCATTTTTCGGATGATGCAAGTATTATGGTGTGTAAAAGGTAACAAATACATTCCTAAATAATCGAATTCCTTTGAGTGGCTCTGCACAAAAGTTTTTTTGCGGTTTAAACTATTAATACTTGTTTTCAAAATCGTTGGCATTTTAAGTGGAGCCTCTTGAATATACCAGTTAAAACCCATGTCAAAACAAACAAACTAACATCGAATCGACTTAATAATATAAAATATCTAAGAAAAGAGGGCTGGGTCAGTGTCCTTGGACATTCTTTTTTGAATTCCAGGAAAGACGCGAGAACGATTTCGGATCTCGCAGAATCATACGGGGACCGATGTCGACATCTTTTTGGCCTTCTGGATCTCCTATTGGCTACTCCTGCAGCTTCGGCTGAGGCCGAACGGGGCTTCAGTATCATGAAAAAGACGAAGACCGATTGGAGGTCTTCCCTTCAAGACGACCATATGAGTGATCTCATGATCATCCAATTGGAAAGCAAGAATATCGGGGATTTCGACCCTACCGAGAGTATTGAGCTATGGCTCACGAGTGGCCAGGCCC
>LQRL01174431.1:4036-20328 GCA_001703475.1 Hydroides elegans
ATTTTTGCAGAATATGGCCATTTCCCGGTGGCCGAATTTGGTCGAAACTATCAAACGGCACATCTACACAGCAAAGTCTATCATTTGAGCCTATAACCAAATGTCTCTATGACCTTCCGTTCAAAAGTTCTAGCCCGTACAAGAAAGCGATGACAGACGGACTGACAGACGGACACCCCAACTCTATAGTCCCCAAACTTTGGGGTTGGGGCCTAAAAAAACATTTACTATATTGCCAAATGTTTGTTCCATTTCATTTTACGTTTTTATTTTTCTTGGTCCAATCGGAAAAGTTACACCAGTGTCTAAAGTGATGATGGGGGGGGGGGTGTAGAACTCCAATATTACATGTGAAACCTTGACATGAACCTACGAACTAATACAAAAAATCACATTGTCAGCTATGTTATAATGAACTATACTATAGCACAGTTTATCGAGATTAATTCAGCCGCAATACCACAATGAACTCGGTGGCGATAGATCACTTATGGCTAGTCACTATCGTGCTGACTAGTACTGAAGCCCCTGCGATTCCAACGGCAGTGATCAGCCAGTTTTTCCAGTTGTATCCTTGCTGTTCTGCACTCTCGCTGAATTTCTCCAAGAAGGAATCCTGAAACAACCAAAACATGCTGATCTTAAAGCAGTAAAACAATTTTATTCGTACCATAAATATAATACCGGCAAAAATATATCATTACTTTATCATAAACACAATACAAGAAACGTTCTATATTGATCGGCGGAATTTATTTCTTCATCTTTTGGTCATTATTCCACATTCACACGTATTTAATAAAGATAAATTAAAATGAAAAACTGTTTAATAATACTATCAAACCACTTGCCATTCATTGGCCAATACGCGTCTTTCACTGAGCTAAAACATTTGGGTTAACTTTTATTACTTTTATTTAATAAGGAGATAAACAATATATACCCATCCTCCTTTTATTTCTTTTATTTAATAAGGAGATAAACAATACATACCCATCCTCCTTGTTCGTTAATCCAGTCTCCTAACTTCTTCCCTACGTAGAATCCAAGGAAATCGCCCATGAAGGTGGCCATGTTTTCGTTATTATTTTCTGCAGCACTGCTAGCTACCAAACCAGCAAATGCGTACAAGGCAGCGATGCGGCCCCAGTTTATATCGCCTTCAGCGAACATTTTATTTGCGACCGTTATCAGTGTGTCATATCCATTAATCTGATCCATCTGCAGTTTTGCTATAAATGATGTCAACTCCCCTTCGTGTCGTGAAATCACTTCACTTGCGACTCTTCTCATTGTAGCAGCGTATTTACTCGAGGGTTTAGAAGTCCTCCGCTTAAAGGTTGTTTGTATCACATAGCAGACAAGATCCTTCCCCACGTCCCTTGCGATTGCTTCGCAAAGAGACTCGGAATTAGCACGAATATCTTCTAAAGAAAACTCAAAACTTCGACTAGATCCTATGCTCGATTTGGAAGGCGAAGGCAGAGGTGACACTGGAAGATGAAATGTTAAGTCAGGTATATCCTTCTCATTTAGATAATCATTCAAATACTCTGCGGCATCACTAGTCGATATGCCTCGCACTTGAATAATATTTTCAATATCACCGTATTTAGATCGAAGTTCAGATGTCTCGAGTTCATTTTCGCGAACCCTTTTTTCGAGTCTATCTTTGTCTTCTTTATATTGTTTCAAAAGTTCCGTCTGCAAAAACAACTGCTGTTGAAATTGTGCAAACTTATCCTCTTGGTCAAATGCATCAGGTACATCCTCAAACTTTGAAAGATCTGAGTTTTGTAACTCTTCAACAATAAAATGCGAACCACTATCCTCAAGTGCCTCTAAGAATATCCCATAGGCTTTGGGCCCCTTTTTAGGAAGAATTCGCAGAAACTTCCTGGCAGCTTTGAAAGAAGTTCTCTCTGTTTCAAGTTCTTCTCGCTCTTCATCGTTGATAATACCCCTCGAAACTACAAAATCTAGGATATCAACCACCTGCAAATTCTGAACCAAATATTTGTGATTGATTTTCAGTATCTTTGTATGCTGTTCATCCATTTTCAAGCATTACTATTGACTTTTTCGGCGTTGACTAAACACTTTCTGATATCAGCAACCGGAAGTCACTTTTGTAAACAAAAGCTTGGATGTGGATATGCCAAGGATATGAAAGCGCTAGACGGCTTTATTTTTTAGATAGAACCAGGTCCTTTGAAGGTTTCGTTTTCTCTCCTTTTCGGTATATCGTTTCGTTTTGAAGAGTTCTTTTGATGAAGTTTTCTTTTTCTCATATCTTTTATTTATTTATACAATAATTTTGTCAACTATAATCCAAGATCGTTATAAAACGACCTTTGCAGAAAAATGTAAACTATTTGGATATAGAGAGTTTGGGCAAATTGCTTAAATTTGATAAAAGAATGTTTGGGGGTAACACTGAAGAGCAACCACCATGAGCATTGTGCAAATAACAAACTCAAGGTAATCAACATACCTAAGGTATATTACCAAAAGTGTCATCCCGAATATAAAATTTTGCCCAAACTGTCTATTAGCGGATTTACCTTGCAATGTGGTCCCCCGATAATGCTAAGGCTCCATGCTTGTTATCAGTTAAATTGTATATATGGTTTAAGCTATAGTTTTAAGGTGTTCGATTAAATGAAACTAAATGTATTATTTGAATAAGAACTTGTGATAATAAATAATTTTTAAAGAGTTGTATCATACTTTTACTTAAACGTTTTGGATCAAGTGCCTGACTGATGATTTAGATAAAGACAGTCTTAGAATATGAAATTATGGTTATACACTAGTGTATCGTAGAATGAGGGGCGATATGATAGAGGTGTTCAAAATACTACATGGATTATATGATGTAAAGGCTGCATCCATTCTAAGCTTACGGCATGTTGAAGCAATTAGGGTATTGAGAGGTCATCATCTAACCCTAGTAAAGTGTCGATCAAATAGGAAACTCAGATCGGATTCTTTCACACAAAGACTTGTTTTATCATGGAACTCCCTGCCATCAAACGTGATTAACACACCAAGCCTAGACTCATTCAAAAATAGATTAGACAAATTCTGGAGCAACCAAGATATAATGTACGACTATAAATCAAAATTGCATTACTCTAGTCGACCAAACACCGAATACTATTTAGACACAAGAAGTGAGCTGACAATAGAGGTCTAGGAAGACCTGGTATGTAGAATCAACATAAGGTAACATAAGTTAAGGTATAATATTAACTATATACTTATTCATTATGTGACATTTCATCCTTTTATTGCTCATATATTAACAAAACCATGAATTACAAAGTCATCTGTCATTTGAGTCAAGCTATCAAAAACGCCAATATATGGTTGCAATAATTAGAAAGGCAACTAATCGATTGGGGGCTTAATGTTTTTAGGTGATATTAAAACCATGTTTTACCATGCATGCTTTAATCAGATAATTTATTGTATAATAGCATTCAAACTCATATTTTTATTATTTTTTGTTTCCAATTGTGACACCAATTTCATAAGTCTTTTAAGCAAAATTATAAAGTCACTCCATTTACCCTTTCTAAATACATTTTGTATCAGTTAAGCATTGGCTGTCTCGGGGGAGTATTTATATCAACTATATTAACGGGCTGGTAAAGAGAAAACATATAAGTGACTTTTTGGTTGATATTTTTTGAATGAATCTACAGTAATAAAAAAATCGACTTAGAAGATACTATTAGAAAATCAGATAAAATTGAGTAAATAAGTAGATATGTTCATTTTATCATTTTCATTTATCCATCGTTATAATCATATGCTTTAACGATAATCAACCATTTACTTATGATTATGGTGTAAGTGGAGAAATAAAACTCAAAATATGAGAAACAGTTTTGAGCAAAACAAAAACAAATCTCGAATCCACGTGCAAAATATAGTGCCGATAACAACCTTTATTGGACGGGCATCTCAGTTGAACTCACTCTACGGGCTTCAAGCATCTGAAATGCCCGTCATCGTACCAAAATCTTTATATGTACAGCTTTTTCATGATGTGTTTTCAATATAGTGATTTTGTGATAACAATTACAATCAATCGGGTTGCTACACTAACTATAAAGTAATGGCGAATTCGAGAAACACAATGCAATTACCTTTGGATATAACCAGTAGTAGACTGTGCGTGTCTTTGGCACAACTTGTATATATTGGAACAAAATGTGAATCCATATCGAACGTATTTTAGTATAACTATATGAAGAAATGATATGAGCCTCTCAAGGAGCCCTTAAAGTATAAAGTTATCATCAAAACATTGGTCACTCAAGCAGCCTCTTCAGCATCTGTATATTTTCTTATCTCAGCCCCAACACTGAAAAACTTATATCAATGACACTGGTTACAACATCGATGCTGAATATGTATATGAATAATGTCTCAAGTATTACTAATCAGCAAATTTATCGAGAAAAAGTGATTGTCTTGAGTGTTCAGCATCATAAATAAAATACATATTTTTAGTAATCATTACTGTTAATTATATTGATATCAATATGAAGCTATCGGAGAACGATATGTTCTGTGTTTTAGTATGCAGAATTGTAAATGCATTTGATTGCAGTATATGGTAGTGGTGGTGTGTGCTGATGGTGGTGGTAGTATGTGGTGGCGGTCCTGGTATGTGGTGGTGGTATGTGGTTGTGGTGGTGGTGGTGGTGGTGGTGGTGGTGGAAGTGATGGTAGTAGTATATGGTTGAGATAGTATATGACAACGGGATGTATTTCGATATGTTGAATTCGGTGATGGTTGAATGATGTCAAAGTACAAGTTTAAAAAAAATCACAATTCTAGTCAGTGCTTATGCTAAGCCAAAGATAAACAATTTATATATAAGTCCTTGTTTAATTGAAAATTATATGTCTTTAAACTATTCAGATAGTTGTATAAATAAAATTTTAGTAGACATGTTTCTTTGTTACACGGCAATCACAAACATACTAAATAACTACCTGAGTGAAATGACCATCAGACATTTTGAGGTAATATATGTTAATTCCAAACACTCAGCGCATTAAAGTTTGCGTTCCAAATCATTCATTGAAGAGATATATGATTGTTCTATTTTATGAAATTAAGCAAAAAAGATTCATGACTTTTTTCCTATACAAATATAAAACTCAAGATATACTACTATATTCTATCTATATCAGAAGCTTTAACCCAACAGTTGAACTTTTTCGGCCAATGAAACAATTTTACAAAATATTGTTTATTGCCATTGTCCCTTGTTTTTAATTAGTCTCAATCTTGAATAGATTATCATTATCTAAACCAACTTTTTGAAGTTCTTGCTGGTAAAAACTGCTAGTTGTATAATCACCATCACAATCCTTGAGTCTGTAAATAGATGCTCCATTTCTTTGAAAACGATTTGCGAATGTAAATATTTCACCACTCCATCGTTGGTCATATTTCTGCCTAAAATGATTTCGCAAATATGAAATGCGGACTTTATCATCTGTCTTGTACTTGAAAGGGGAATAACTATAATTGTGTTTTTGACTTAAGTATATGCTTAACCTTACATCTTCTTGGTTGGTTTTGTTTACTTCTTTCGGGGCCATATCTATTGTCCTCTGAGTAGATTTGTTATAGCTGCCAGTAAATTCCTGAGGATTGTCTATGTATTTAAAAGTCATATATCTAATTATCTTTGATTTGATTGTTTTGATTGCTCGTTCGCTAACAGCTGCTTTTTACTCGTTTTGGGCAAACATTTGCCGAATGACAAGAGAATTCATCAATGATACCACGGGTTTTGCACGAAATTCCTAGCCTTTATATGTACGTTAAGGCGTCTGATCGCCTTGCAATATATCCTGAAATGCTTTTGACATAGTACTGCCTTGTTTATCTTTGAGTGGACGCGTCCACATATATTTTGAAAAAGTATCAACTACTACTGAAATATAAGAGAATCCATCATTATCGTTTGCGAATTTCTTCATATCTATTAGATCAGCCGACCATTGATCATCAATACCACCACAACCACAGGAGTTCTTTGAAATTTATAACGTACAGGCTTTTGTTGACTGTACGGTTCTTGTTTGTGAAGCCATTTATGTATTTGACTACGAGTCAAATCAAATATTTCTTCCTGTTGAACAGCTTTGTACAGCTTCTCAGAACCACAAAAAATCCCAGGATGTGATGGGTTGAAATAAATGCCTTTTACATATTCTTCCCAGCTCTTCATGCTAACACTTTGATATTTCTACGTTATTTGTTCATATATCAGCAATGAGAGGCTATATATTTAATTTTCATCACTCGACGTGTCCCCGTCCTCACTTTCTGAGTCACTAGAATTATCTTGCAACATCTCCTGTATGTCATCATGGCCTAGTTTCAGAGTCAATTCAACCGCATTTTCTTCTTTATATTTCTTTTGAATATTATCCTGATTTATTCCAAGAATTCTATTGTGGAGTGGTCTTTGATTTAGTGGCAATAGATCTTGCAGCATTTTGCATAGTTGATAATGAACAAGGTCATATTTAAGCCTTCCATCTTATTTTGTGTATTTTGTATAGCTTCTTCTGTAAGAGCATCATCCATGCATTTAACAACTCGTTTTGCCAAAGTTCCTCATTTTCAGCGTGTACTTCTTTAATCATGGATGTGTAATCTGGTTGCTCAGCGTCTGGTATGGTTGTGTCTTGGTGTTTCATCAGACAGCTTTATACGCTTTGTAGGTGGAATGTACGTTGACATTCTATACACCAGCTTTTTACATGTCTTTGCAAATCATTAACATTCTCGAAAATCATATATCAAAAAATCCTGTCATACTTCAAATTTATATTTTTGTAAAGCAAATACTAAATACATATCTGCATGTTGATCAGGGAATTATAGAATGCGGCTTTCAATGTAAGTCAGACGTTCCAAATAAGTTCTAAGGTTCAAAATTATATTTTTAATCCTTGCCAAGAAGCTGCGTTAGACATCTTGCAACAAAACGGTCCTTCATTATCTACTGTCTTTTAAGTTTACAAAAAGCAGGTATAATTTGTGTCCGCCTTTTGAAAATCATTTGTGTCGCTCATAACCTTGTCGTAGGGACTACGAGCAAACATCAAAAGTATACCATAATGTAATATATAACATGAAGCTATTTGAAGTTGTGTAATGTTATAAAATGCGGAAAATGTAGATGATAAACGTTAAAAATGGCATCGAATCTCATGACGGTCATGAAGATGCAGTTTTGATCATTTTTGAAACTTTCAGTACGAAAGTCTTAACCAACCAAAAGATTTTCAAATCTGTGTGTTGTTCAACCTGTCAAATGTACGTTTAATTTCTTCAGATGAGTAGCATTCTTAACATTAATTGACATTAAGACATCGCATTTTTTGCTATTAAGACTAGTTGAGTAATTGAGTAGAATTAACTTCTTGTTTAGTAGTCAGAGGATATGAACTTTTATATGTGAACTTGGAGTGTACACGTATTATGTGCCTGTTCACCCGAGCATATTTCAATTTTCAAGATTCAATTGATTAGAATTAGCAATTTTTAAGCTTAAAAATTATCGTAAATTAAGTATATTTTTGAAACCCAAATATTAAAACCATCCAAATCCAAATCAAGTTTTTGTAAACTTATAATATGTATAATAAATAAGAGAACCGTTAAATATGTGAACCCCTTTACGGTGCCCCTTGCACTTGTATAATTTAATAAAAAAATATTATCTTTATCTATCATTGAACACCACTGATCTACACTGATCCTATCGCAGTGCAAAGTGTTGCGGTTCTGATTTACTGACATATCAAACTAGTTTATTGGGGTAAATATGTTTTTATTTATACGATATATTGCATTTGTGGAGTGCGTATAATGGTACTATGCTTATTCGTTAATCCTTTTCTTATTAATATAACAAAATTTTCCAATAAATCCATTCTTAAATTACATTGACACATAAATATATTAGCGTATAAAATTGCCTAATCAACTGCCACACACTCTATGGTGGATCGGATTATTTACTTAGATTTTCATATAAACTGTATATGCCTGTTATTACGATAGACTTGAGGAATATCAATAACTGGATTGCCTATTTGAATAAGCAACTCGCTTTTGTCAATAATAGTGGTAGAAAAGTGTGTCGCATGAAGTATCTAGGCTACTTTGTTAACTAACAAACATATGTTAGTTAACTGTTATAAAACATAATGACACCGTGCATTAAACAATGTAATGCAGCCTTTGTTTTTATAAATTAAGGTAGGACATTGATTATAAAATTATCACAAATTGTGTTAGATAATAATTGGATGATTGGATAGGAATTTTAATCAAATATTTTATGATGGATTACTCATTCGAACATGCTTATATATGAATAGATATGCAAGTAAATACTAAAGAATAACGTACTTGGACAAAATACGATGATAATATTAACAAAGGACCGCACGTAGATTCGTCAATCATCAGATTTATTTATAGGTAGGAATACAGTTTATTTGATTACAAATCCAAAATGTCGGGTAAACGATCAGAAAGAGAAAAGTCAATGATATTTCCAGTTAAAACGAGATTACCTGAAATAAAACGATCGGAAAATCCCATTATCAAAGACCAAGAGGGTAGTGCATCGCAACATATATCTCAAGAAAAAGTGCTCGACCATCACTCACAAACAAACCCAAGATTTAAGTTGAACGAAAAACAAACAGAAATAAATCTCAATAAAATACATATATCTGAAGAACCGACTGCTAGTTTAGAACATGTGTCTAATGATGAGTTATTCAATGCCGTGACAACATATCAGACTCACCTTAGCGACGAAGAGAAAAATATAGATATACAGATACAAGCCTTTAGAAACGAACTGGAAAATAGTGCCAAGTCTGTGAGTGATAGTAAAAAAGAACTCGAGGAATTATTTGAGTTGCGTTTATCACAAGTAAAAGCATACTTTAACGAAATGGAGATTAAATTGCAAGAATTTGCGTCAAAGAGAGATGACCAGTTAAAGAAGATGATTGGAATACTTCAAGACATCAAAAATGAGTTTAACCGTCAGCGCAGTCACTTCAAAAGCTTCTACCAAAATGCGAGTTCAGAACCAAGCAATGAGGGAATGAGAGATTTTATTGAGTTGCAACTGACAAAGGCTGAAACATATAGCTCAAGTATCCCGGAAGGGCAATTGCTAATCGAACAAAGCCATGACTGGATACCCAAAGATGAACTTGTCATTACAGCGCCAGATGAGCCTGTGTTAACTCGAAGTAAAAAGGTATGTATTTTTATTGATCAATTCAACTCACAAAATATTCGTCTATTTCACCCTGAACATGGATTAAAATCATCCATAATAATATTAACTTCCGTTTTGAAACTTTTATCAAAATATTTTTACGATGAATTTCGATTTTAGAATATTTTAGTGCAACCTGCATCCACTCCTCTTCCTGTGACGAATCCAAAATCAGACCGTAAAATCAACAAGGAAATTTGCTCAAGCCAAGAGAAAACCACGGCCAAAAGCGAACAGGTGGATAAAATACAATAAAAGCCTAAATATTTACAGAACTTGATGTAATCCAAAAACGAACTTATGTAAAAATTATAAAACAGGTTTCGTTATTGTTTAAATGTGAGAAAAATGGACAAATATGTGTTTTAATATTTTGACATCAAATGGGCTGCATGCATGTGGGAATTTGAGAGTTAAATAATGAATTCAAATTTACATAGACGATTGATGTTTTACGGGAATCAAAAGCATCTTCATTTGGAAAGAAAGTCTTTTTAATTGATTAACTATTCATATATTATTTCAGCATCTAAAAAGGGCCGATGAAGCTTTACCAAACCTTTTAAATTTTGGAGCCCTTTTCTTGGAAAAATCCATTACCGATACTCGCCATAGAAACATTGCTTTATGCAATGTTAAAAATCAGGTATACTCATGTTGTGGTGATCTCGGGCTTAACGTTTGGAGCAAAAGCTTACGACCGACTGGACGAATTCGACACAAAGATATAAAAGGCTTCAATTGTGTAGCTGCTTTGCCAGACGAGTCTATCGTTATAGCTGCAAGAAATGGGTTGTTTCAATTAACGTGCAAAGGTATAATCTCTTAATGTACAAGTTTAATGTATAAATAATGCCATTCATATCATTCATATAAATTAAAACATTGATCATGATTGTGTTATATTCTAAAATATGATAATCAAAATGTGGAAAATCATTGAAATGTTTTTAATAGATAATTCTTATAGATTTGTAATGCATGTGTAATAACATTTTACAGGTGAGCTTCTCAACCAATTCTCGAATGACCATTGGCAATTTGTCAGGAGTTGTGGTCACATCGTGTGCTGTGTTGTTGGGCGCGAACAACCGAAATGCAGTGTGTTTGACTTTGATGGTGGTACGTTTACTCTTAAAAAGACGTTTTGCATCAAACATGGAGTAACCGGCGTCGCTCTCTGCAGAACAATCATCATGATATCGGGTGAAAACCATGACACCTACTTTTATTCATACACTGGTGTATTATTATCAGTGTCAGCTGGTGAGCGTAAGCGTGAAAAAGGCTATGTCATTTTAGCTGGAAAAAATGACAGCGCGATGCGATATAATTCTCGATTCAACAAATCCCTAGACATCATTACGTCAGTAAAATGTGAAAGGCTTTACGTTGATTTAAAATTTGTTCCGATTGACGCAGTTAGACTTGATAATAAGATAATCATGACAAGCATCGATGACCAAAAAAGCAAACTGTACTCGTTCACGATTCGCCCTAAGAAATCTTAAAACAGACGACAATTTTATATATAAGATACGGGAATTTTTATGCTCGAAGTTAACGTTTATAAGTTTAAATTCTTAATGCAAATGATGCTGTGTATAAACCTGTATATATATCATTATCATTTCATTCCGAAACGTATTCGAAAGGTAAATTTAATCTTACTGAAGCATATTAGACTGTAAATAAGTTTTTACTATAACACAAAAAATTTTCTCACGAACAACATGTATATGACTATGGTCAATTTATGTATACCATTGGTGTCACTAAATTAATTAAAGACATATCTCATCGAAATTCATATGATACAATGCGTATAACTTACGACTTATAAAGACTTTTATTTTTGGGTAAATTCACTGTGTGTTTTCAGTATATTTATCAACCGTAGTCATTTTAGACCAGAATTGTGAAGAAAACTCTGTTGTAAGATCACCTGTTTGAGTGTGCTGTGACACTTAATTAATAGATAAGATTGTGAAATCTAAATATGGTTTGGTATGACTGTCTTTCAATTGTCTTTGTTCCTCAGTTGTAATCGATGCTGTATTCTTTTAAATCTACAGGTAGTCAGGCGTGTAATATAGGTTTCGGCTTCTGTCTTTTTGCTGTAACATATTTCAAATTAGGCGTCTCACGGTAAACTGATTTGTTACCATTTATAAATGAACATAAAATCAATTGTTTGTTTTTATTATCTTAATCAATGTATTGAAATCCTATGTTTTGGTACATACATGTATATTTCGCCTCATTCACTTTATCTGTAATTCACATGTTTCTTGATACATACAGATGAATGATTTGTCATAATGAAATTAGTATATACCTATTAGTTGACATAATATGTAATGTTTATTTATAAATATATAAACATTGCATATAACGTCAAATTATTGTTTTACATATATCGCATAATAGTCATGACATTTAGTAGCATACGTGTTAAATTGGTTTGACGTATTTAATGGGATCATGATGTAAATACTGGGTCATAACACTGACAAAATACTGTTGTTTACTTGTTCGTAACATTTGCTCAGAAGCCTATGGGTATGTTCTTATATTTGGTAATGATATATTTATTATACTTGCACAAAGTACAAGTCACAATTATGAGATAGATACACGTGTTTGCAATGTTTTATTGAAAAAAATATGATTAAACTATGAATAAATTCAACTATAAATGAATAACAAATATTTTATTTATGGAACAAAAAATAATAATCATAATAACTTGAAAAAAAAACAAAGTTAAATTAAGGGTAAATGCTATAAACGTTTCGTACCGATTGTTGTACCTAATGCTATCCTCTATCTTATATTTTGCGATGTTCTTATTGATTACATTGGAGTTTGTTATCCTAACTCTATACGATAGGTGTGAGCGCTAATTGACTTGGAGGAAGTGATGAAGCAGATGAAGGTAGCTGGGAATGGGTGTCAGGATTGTGTCGCTTTTTATCGTTCGCAAATTGGGCTTCGCATGAACCGAATAATGGAGGAGGAAATGAGCATTGTGTAACGATTTGGTAAGGTATCGATTGAGCGTGGAATGACCTGACCTGCATACAAGTCAAAAAGTTCAATTGTGAATTTGATTACAATATAATCCTGCCTATTTTAGCTTAAGAACCAATCCAATGTCACACTTTGAAATAACATAACAGTGCATTTTGAATATTAAGAATAATGAAATACGGGTTTCATAATATAAAAATGAAGAAAATGCGTTGTTTTCAATAATTGACCAGTAGTTAATAAAGACATTTATCACAAACTGTTTATCAACAGGAATATTGTTTACAATATTGTCTACAGTAATTGATACTTCAATTTATATAACAAAGCAAAAATATGCCAAATGAACGTAAATTTTAAGCTCATGGTGTTAGTTATAATGTAAGAGAATAGAAAATAAAGTGTTTACTTTGTGAATTCGATTAACATAACATATTACCAATTTAACTTTAAGAGCCAATCTAAAGTTATATATCAAAATCATATATAATGTACCGTTTGAATATTAGAATTGATGAAATTTCGGCAAATACAATTTTCATAATATCATAATACCGAAAATACATTGTTTTTATTCAACGAAGCATTAAATAAACAACTCACAAACTTAATACAAACAGTAAAATTATGATAATTCTAAAATATCATGCAAAGTAATTGGCACCATATAAAATAATCTAAGAGCGTAGACGTATGTTACCCGAAGTAAATTTGGAGGAACTGATGGTGTGATATTTTAAGTCATTATACATATAACTATTCTATTTGAAATCGTTAAAAATGCAAATCTATTGTTTTCATTCTGTTGAAGTATTATTTTTTTATTGATCCATAGTTTCATTATTTTGTTATGAATTCAACTATATACATTTATTAAATACAAAAGTTAATACGTTGTTATCATTTGACTTAATAATCTTGATCAATATTGACTATATACCAATCACCATGGTCCGATGCTCTGTGCTCTGCGTTAGCGATAGGGAGCCCTGTGTATTCTCGCACTTGTGTGATCCATTCGTTGGGTGGCCTGCCTCGCGGTCTTGGATTTGGAAAGTCGTCTCGGTACGTTTTGGTGACGAAGCTTTCAGGAGGCGTCTTGTGACGTGACCGAGCCATTCAGCCGCTTTTGCTTTACCGCTTCGATTATTGTGCTTTCCACCTGAAAAGGCTTGCGAATGTCCTCGTTTTTCAGCTTTCCCTGCGTGTCACTCACAGGATGGCTCCTAGGCGACGCATTTCGAACAACTCAATTCTGTGTGTTTCTCCCGATCTGAGAGTCCATGTTTCGGATGCGAATGTAACTATGGGCACTATTAAGGTATTGTATAGACGTATCTTTAGGACATTGTTTAATTTACTTCTTCAACTTTATGCGATATAGCATGATTCTGCTAAATACCTTTCCTGAGTTAGAGAGGAGAGATATGAATCTGTAATGGCCCGGATTATGTTTATCGCCTTTCTTATGTCTTTCTTCCATAGGGATGACCAGCATACGTGACTTATATTTCGGAGTCTTCTCATGCAGCTAGCGCTGAATATGTTATGAAGCATTACTGTCATTGGCATTCCACTAGCTTTGAGGCCCTCTGCTGTGATAGTAACAATATGTCTACCTGAATATATGTATGCATATCGTCAATGAAGTGCATCACATGACCTATTTTTTTAAAGTGATTATTTGAACATAACACCACTCAATTCATTAAAACATGCAATGAATAGTCAAATTAAGACAAATAAATTTTACAAAAAGGTGTTCCTATTTTTGTAGCTAGCTGGCCCCATTGCGTTCATCTAGAAAGCAAGAATCTGAATAGGAACACCTTTAAAAAAAGAGAATAGTTGTACTGGTATATATGACCATTTTAAAGTTATATTTGAGTTCATTGTGCCTCGCTTCATATATCTGAATAAGATTAAACTCGAAAATTGTCAAACGAATTAGTAAAAATCAACAAAAATATAAAAATGTGTTCCTAAAATTCTTGTAGCTAGAACGCAATTAAAAAAAAATGTAGCTAGATGAAATTTGAAAAGGAACACCTTTTATGAGGAACACCTCGCGGGGTGCTCTTCGTCAATATAATTGTTAATGTTGAAATGTATTTTTACCGAGTCAGAAACGAAGAAAGGAGAACGGCATATGAGCGGCATATTAACCAAACAATAACAGCCACTATGAAAACCAAAAGGCTCAAGTGGTTTGGGCATGTGACCTGAAGACCTGTAGACAGTTACGTAGATCAGGCGTCCGACAAAGACACTGGTCTACAACCGGTGACAGCAGAGCCTGCGAAAGGCTTAACTGGCGGAGCGAAGTCATGGAGAGAGCGAGGATCCGGAGATGAATATGTCAGTAGAGAGGTTGAAGCTGAAATGTGTTTTGGGGATCACACCTTGGATGATCCACCTTAGGAATGTCGGTATTCTATATTTTGATAGCTGTGCAATGTTCATGATGGTTGCTCTAAAGTGTTATCCACAATCTCCAAACATATTTTTTGACGAAAGGAAACAATCTACTTAAACTCTCTATTGACGGACAAGTCACACGACGAAAACAGCAAACACATTCAAAAAGTTTACCACTTAGAAGCTGTGACCATACCCAAATCCAAAATAAAATGGCGGTGCGATTTTAGTGAACTGTGCCACACATTTTCCAAGTTTTAGAACATACATGAAAGGTATATCAAATAACTTATGTATGGGATTGATAGAAAAGGTCAATACAATATTAAAATGTAATTTTAAACACACGTCGACACTCATTAGCGACAGAAGAAGAGAAAATGTTATGTTTTTTGCAAGCAGAAAGGTCAGGCACTAAAACCGACGGACCGATTTTGCCCAATTATGGGGGTATCCATATATATGAAATCATTTTAACACAGTCTAACTCAGACTAGAACTTTGGAATGGAATGAATAGGGCTGGTTATATACGCAAATGAAGATCTCGGTCTGTACATGTACCTTTTGATGTTTCGACCAAAATCAGTCAACTTCCGGTGGCGAATTTCGGCATTGAAATATTGCAATTTAGAGCCATGCTTACAGGCGGAATGAAAAGCGTTTGATGTACACATGTGCCTTGAGGTAATCAGTTTAACTGAGTATGATTTCCCCAATACAATATTAAAATGTAATTTTAAACACACGTCGACACTCAATAGCGACAGAAGAAGAGAAAATGTTATGTTTTTTGCAAGCAGAAAGGTCAGGCACTAAAACCGACGGACCGATTTTGCCCAATTATGGGGGTATCCATATATATGAAATCATTTTAACACAGTCTAACTCAGACTAGAACTTTGGAATGGAATGCAATATTTCAATTCCCTCTCAGCAAAGAGTGCATAAATAAGAAAAACAAAAAAACACCGAAGTTGGCAGCGATACATAGAGACAAAAGATGATGACAAATGGAGGGATTACTGCAAGCAACGCAACCAAGTGCGCAAAATGACGAGAAAGCTGAAAAAAGCCATAGAAAAGGACATAGCCAGACAGGCTAAATCGAACCCTAAGATGTTCTGGAGATACATCAACACTAAAACAAAAACCAGAGAAGGAATATCACAGTTAGAGGTACCGGGTGAAAACAGATTATCCGAATCAGACGGCGAGAAAGCGGAAGCTCTGCTGAAGCACTTCACCAGTGTATTCACAACAGAACCAAATGAACCCCTCCCAACAGCGAACAATCAAAGTTATAAAAGTGAACTGAATGTTATTACTGTGTCTCCTGACATGGTGATAAAAAAGTTAAATAAATTAAAAGTAGCAAAGTCGCCGGGACCTGACGATATTCACCCTCGGCTACTGAAAGAAGCTGCCGACGCCATTGCAAAGCCCCTCTCGATGATATACAACACGTCTCTTAGCTCAGAACACGTAC
>LQRL01174439.1:457-11187 GCA_001703475.1 Hydroides elegans
TGATCGGATTAGTCAGTAGCTGAATAGGTGAGTTGGTGAGTGAGCAATTCAGTGAATAGATCGGATTAGTCAGTAACTGAATAGGTGAGTTGGTGAGTGAGCAATTCAGTGAATTGATCGGATTAGTCAGTAGCTGAATAGGTGAGTTGGTGAGTGAGCAATTCAGTGAGTTGATCGGATTAGTCAGCAGCTGAATAGGTGAGTGAGCAGTTCAGTGAACTGGTCAGATTAATCGGCATTAGTCCTTGACTGAATAGATGGGTAAATGAGCGAACAACTCACTGAAATAGTCTGATAAGACAGTGGATGAAAAATTGAGTTAGTGAGTGATGAATTCAGTCAATTGATAAGATAAAACAGCTGATAAATAAGTGACTTTTCGACCGGAAACGTTACCAGACAATGTGTTTTATTTGAACATTTTGGCCGGAGACTTTGTAAATGAATAGAATGCACCAGGCGGTCGAATTGCAAAACACATTTAGGGAAACATGTGCAATAATATGTAAATAATTGGTATGTTACCCCAAGGAACATACAATCAATATTGTTCTGTAAATATCATGGCGTATTTAATGTAGTGTTTCAATGAAATGCAAGGGCTTAATTCAACATCTTAATTCTCATTTTTTGGTGCAAATGCTTAGAAGCATAACAAATAATAAGTCAAGGATTTGTCAGAAATATTGAACATTTTGGCAGATAATATCCCGCAACTATGCTAGCCATTTCTGTGAAAGGTAATATAATCATCGATCACAAAAATGACAGTTTTGACATTATGTTTATTAATTTATCGTTCTGTTTGTGTTTACCTCAACTACATACTTTTGCATTTGTGATATGATGGACATCAACTACGCAATTGTTGATTGGTTTATAGGCTAATAACCGATCAAATAGATCACGATTATTATAAAAACCTCCCACAGGAAAAACATTGAAAATGCCCACTATATCTTGACGCATACTCGTATATGGCAAGATAAGCTAGTGCTTTACCGCCCCACTCGACGATAGTTGTTCATAAGACGCAGCATTTCGAATGGACGTTTTATTTGGTGTCGATATGAAGCCTTTGTTGGTTGTCCTTTCAGGAACAACATCGAGCTATTGTCTTTCCTACAAGCGACTCTGATGCGACGTCGGCACAATGCTGTTACTACGGCTGCAAAAAAAAAACGTCCGGAAATCCTTCATTGGGGCTCAAACTTATAACGTCTTCTCCACATCGTGGCACGTCTTGCCAAGCGGGTATATCTCTGTTTTGCTCTGGTATCGGTGTAGTGAGATGGATAATCTGAAGCTAATCGTTGCCATGATATGCCTTTTTTCTAAGAGTGGCACCCGATAAGGTGTTCTTTATATCTTTATATTTAGAGAAGAACCAGTTAACTGACGCATAAGGATTATCCCAGGAAATGTTCTCAGTAAGGGCGCCATGTTTTATCTAATAGGAATGTTTACGTGTGTGAGTTTATTTAATACAAATAGTATAAACAAGTTTCTGTTTATAATGCAACATTTGATGCCTCGTTAAAAATCGCTTTCATAGTTATATCATGCGCATTTTTAAAAATAGTTTTTTTTGTTTTTTTTTTATTTTAGACCAACGCCAAAACTTCAACTCTATAGTAAATACGAACGGTTAGATAGGTATTTTTGCGTATTTTTGCGCTAAACAAATTGAGGCTTATCTTGGTCTTTCGGTAAAATATAGCATTTAGGTCTATATCCCTGCCAAAAACCTGAAAGTTTTTTAAAGGAATAGAGTAAGTAAAGTATTAATTCTATTATATATTGTTCTATTGTTCTAGGCATTATCAGTTTTAATTAAGGAGGCAAACATAGAATTCAACATAAGTAAAGTATTAATTCTATTATATATTGTTCTATTGTTCTAGGCATTATCAGTTTTAATTAAGGAGGCAAACATAGAATTCAACATAAGAAATCGGACAAAATCAGCAAAATCGGATTCATATACATGATCTGTTTCGTTTTACTAACTCCAAGTTCAAAATCGATATTTGACGGTAAAATGAGTTGCCGGATAAGGTAGATGAGACAAAAGGTCTATTGCTCCGACAAGAAACAACAGTACCATACAACTTTTCAAATATTCAACATATTAAACGAGTTCAACATCTTGTTATAAACAATTTTAGCAAGTCCTAACACACTGGCAAAGTGTTTCGTGGTCTTAGAGCAATATGTTGATATGTGAAAGTGTTCATATAATGTATAAATATTGCAAAAATATCGAACGGCCCACATTAATACCAAAATACACATACGCCACTTTCATATTGTACTCAGACTATTACCGTTTGATGTTGCAATTAATTAGGTCGGCTAAGCTTCGGCTTGTTCACATATTTCTGATGAAATTGATCTTCTCTCTTCCCACTCGGCAAGTGTCGTTCTTACCTCGTCGCTTCTGCACGTTACGTCAAAAGAACGTTCTTGTGTAGACCCATACTATAGATTTCTTGACGTCAGTTTAGGCCTCGACGTCGGATGACTGTTTTCTTACGTCCGTCTTCAATGCGATGCTTCAGCGACGTTTAACGGGCGTCCGCGAAGAAAAAGCACGTATAGAAAACTTCAAAAGGTGGCCAGATAAGAACGTCCTCTCGACGTTGCTCGACTTCTTATGGAATGCATTGCTCTTTTATAAGCATCATAGATTGATGGAGGCCCCGAGGATTCTGACCTCGCAAGCATCATGTGGTTTGATAGCAGCAAAAGCTATGCGAGGGGTCAGTGCGAACCATTGAGTTTAAGGAGCTGGGAGCATTTATTTGTTTCATTATTTACAGTGATTGCATGCCTCGCATGCTTTGGAATGGCGCTAATAGCCAATCTCATATTGTACGAACTTATTATTTTATGTGGTAAAACCCTGAGTCTATTTTATTTCTCGCTGGATATACTGTTTTGTTATTTTAGAATACAACTGGACAAATACATACTTGCGAATATGATAAATAAGAACACATATACATGTATATCTATGATTCAATCTACAGGAAATTAATTTAGAAATAATGAATACCAAAAACACAAATAATATATTGACTTCTATTATGATTAGTATATAGGTATGATTAGGTAATATGAACTTAATCTTATAATTCAATATTATTGATTTCTAGATATAAGTTCTAAAATCTAAACGTCTTGACAGAAAAGATGTTGCAACGATGTTGCGTCCAAGTCGGACGTTGCAACAAATTTTATCTTTATGTCTTGACTTAAATGGACGAAAATCAACTTTCATATTTCCCCAAACTTGATTCCAATCCTATTCGACGTCATGTCAGAAAGTGACTACTTATGGGCTATATCGTTGCTGAATGAGACGGTTCACTCCAAATTGGTGCACTATATGAGGCTGCAGCTTATCATTATTCAGTATTACATATTACATTTAAAAATCTACCATCGATAACTAATTTTTATAAGACAAACAATACGGAAATGACTACGCATCTACGATAAAGCAAGATGTCCAACCGAGTCCAATTGTTAAACATAAATGTTTCTTTAAAACCTTGTTATTAGATATGATGGGTGAGACTAGCTATACACATTCTTTGTTGGCAGGTAGTCTGCTGTGTTTCGAATAATGTCATTTAGGAACAGTTTCGCCTTTCAAGAAGTTGTGATGTAGTATCCTGATGAGTATATAAATTAATTGTTTCACAGTTCAATGCCTCACACTTTTCCTCCCAGCATCCTTTTGAACTCTGAAACATAATATTATACATTTGAAATTCATATACAGAGGTACCCTACATTATTTCTATCGTTTAGCATTTATCGTTTTACGTTTAAAGGTTTGTAAAATCAAAATTTAGCGTTTATCGTTTTGTGTTTATCGTGCAACATTTTTTGTCACCTGGTTAGGGCAGATATTATATGTTCAACGGTGTTGTTATTTTGCATGAATGGGGCTAAAAATTTTATGAAATAAAACACTTGTGCTTGTGAATTTTGGTTTGGTTGGTTCCCCATTGGCCGTGGCATTATAATATATGTGATTAACACTCATGATGATGTTCCTCTTACATCCCTCACATATGTAGCCAGATATTGCTTAGCGTTTAACATTTACAGTTTATTGCTTTGCGTTTCTGGTGTTACTATTTAGAATTTAACGTTTAGTATTTATGCGGTCACCGTTTAGCGTTTTCCATGTCAGGTTAGAAACGCGCGTGACGGTAGATATTGTAATCAACAAATTATTGATGGTAACAATCGAACTTATGCAGGAAAAAAAATTATCATATACAGATAGCGAACATAGAATGAAACGACTAAACGAGTGCATCACTGTTAAAATTTCATATCCGTCCTATTCCTACTAATCTATATTATTGCAGGTTAATATTTGTATATCAATTTTTATGCATTAACAATATTATTTTGTGTATCTTTCTGAACAGTATTAAGCTTTGTATTAATAAGTTCATTAGTATACTTAACATTATTTGTAACTGGTAGGCTACTCCATTTTGTGTAGCACGTTTATGTTAATAAATAGCACAAATGAATTAACTCTAAATGCATCATTATATTTTTTCGCTTACATCCGAAATCGCAATCCCGCTATAACATTCGATATAAACTTGAAAACTCACGTTTGAAAGTGATTTCACCGCGACGGTTTTTATCGGCCTTGTTATACATGACCTCTGTATCTTGGTCTGAATATTCTTTACCGAGATGTTTCATCACTGATTTGTACTCAGACAGACTAATCGATCCCTTGCGTTTCTTGTCGAATACTTTATATGAGCACAATAAATGTACATTAGTTAGTTCGAAAAATGCAAAAAAATTAATAATATATGAGCTTTCATTGCAATACTAGCGGATCCAGAGAGGAAGCACAAAGCGCACAAACACAGGACCTGTCGCTCGTTCAATCCAATGTCCTTGCGTAGGGGTTTAGACGAAATCGTTATGTCTAAATAAAAACACACCTAAAACGAATCTGGATCTGTCATGGTACAAGCATATTGATGTTCCGATCCGTAGGGGGTTTAGACGAAATCGTTATGTCTAAATAAAAACACACCTAAAACGAATCTAGATCTGTCATGGTAAAAGCATATTGATGTTCCGATCCGTAGGGATTTAGACGAAATCGTTATGTCTAAATAAAAACACACCTAAAACGAATCTAGATCTGTCATGGTACAAGCATATTGATGTTCCGATCCGTAGGGGTTTAGACGAAATCGTTATGTCGAAATAAAAACAAACCTAAAACGAATCTGGATCTGTCATGGTGCAAGTATATTGATGTTCCGATCCGTAGGGGTTTGGACGAAATCGTTATGTCTAAATAAAAACACACCTAAAACGAATCTAGATCTGTCATGGTACAAGCATATTGATGTTCCGATTGCTTTTCAGCAAACTATTTAATACAATTCTTTTAAATGTTTAATATGTACATTGGTAACGTGCAATTCATGATGTGCCCATCTAGGTCTTTGTAAACTGAGTTTTTCTTATTTTTATCTTAATAAATTCGCGACTTTTTTTGCCGAATAAACTGTAATAGTGATATCAATGTATCAATATATGAAACTCACCATCAAATATGAGCCGCATGTCATCATCATCATCATTGTCACTGGCAGCTTTCAATTCTACAACAATAGTGAGGAACTCGGCAAAATCTATGTGCCCTTTGCCACTGACATCAACCTATGGCCATTAGATAAAAAATAGTATATTTGAGCTAGGGTCTACAAATCGGTAATATCAACCCGAGTGCACTATAAAAACGTTATTGTGCGGGGACCAATGTCAAAATAATACTTATTCATGCAATGTACTATATTCGACTACATCGTCAAAGAGTTTACCTTACGGGCTGCTCAACCAAAACGTCTTATGTTATCTAGGTAGAACTGTTGTAATAAAGTTGTTCTTTTAAAGTTTATAACTCTTTTTGGAAATCGTTTTCTCTATTTATAATTTTGGCAATTAATATGAACACACATCCCCTCCCCCTCCCTTAAAAAATATCGCACCATAGTACCACCCAAGTAAAATTGTACCTGTCTAATAAACTGGTCAAGCTGTTTATTACTTGGGTTGAACCCTACAGTGCGCAACAGAATTCCAAGATCAGCCGTCTCCACGCGCCCTCTGCATTCGGGGTCGAAATCATGGAATTCCGCCTTGTATTCTGTTTAAGAATGAAAAGGCACATAAATATACAAAATAGTACATGTCATTGTTGGTTTTCGATAGGAATAATATGATATCTATGTACAACTGTTATGTTTTTCTGATCGTAGACTACGATTTTAATCAATGATATATAAATATTCTTATGATTGAGGGTTCTATGCTGGTTAAAAACGTTTCAGATGTTTGCATAATTTAAAACAAACGAGAGTGTGCTATTGACTTCTCATCTAAGAGCGACGTGGTACGGACGATCATTGCTGAGTTGGTCTTAAGAGTTTACATGCTCACATGCATGAAATATCAATTCTCATGCATAAGATATGAATCGAACATCAGTTTAATCCTACCTTTTATTTGTTGCTCTGTGAGTTGAGAAACCTGTAAAAAATGATATGAGTTTATGAAATATGCATTATATCAAAACTATCCCACTCTGTAAACAGCATCCTCAGGACGCCCTTATCACGTAGTTATAGTGACGCAATTAGGACAAGATGTCAACAATGAGAAGTCCAAGCGATATCATTAAAGATGTCCTTAGGACGATTTTTTTAAATATGATAGTTCAGATGAAGATCTACAATGTATAATACACTCAAATATGTGTATATGTGATACTTATGTATGAGCTTATGTTGATAATAAGTTAAAATAAGTGCACTAAATATTACTTTCTATAAAAATGACGTCCTTAAAATGAAATTGAACCAGTTTAGGACGTCGTATTAATTGGCTTAGCGGACGTTTTTTTAGTTTCGGATATTGACGGCGATGCGACGTCTTAAAATACGTACGGCAAACTTTCATACAAACCAAGTCGATGACTTTAATAGGATGCCATGTAGTGACGTCGAGGGGACATGTTTATTACGTGGCTTTGCAGAGTGAGATAAATGATTATGTTAAAACAAAATACTGCTATTTGACCACGTTAATAAAATTCAATTAATATATTATTTTTCCGTCTATTTCGTTGTCTCCAAATTGATATATTATATCAGAAATTTACTCATATATTACATGTTTGAAGCTACGAGTAATAAATAATTTGTCTGTTATATATACTCGACAACAAAAGAAGTGTCCGGTTGTTCAAATCTCTGTAACTTTAAAAGTATTTGGTCGATTCTCATTTATGTACCAAATTAAACAGCACATAATGTGAGTTCATTTAATAAGCTTTTACGACACTTTATTTGTTATCGACGATTCGGCGAACTCTTGAAAATGAACGAACGAAAAGGCGAGTAACAGACCCTCAAATATGCATTTTCATGGATGTTTGAACTATCTTGCCAGAAATTTTAAAGGTAATTGGTGCATTTGGACTCATTTGATGCATATTCGAAAATTCAAGCCAGTTGCGTCGATCGCTCGAGTTGACAAAGTATCTTGCGAATGGTCAGACGCTAGGCACCGGAAGTGCCAGCTTTAGTACAATTGTTAAAAACAACTGTTTGAATATGTCAAATGATGCCTTCAAGGGTTATGTAATGCTACTTATAACATGATGGGATTATTTTTTCCTCTATTTTCTTTGAAGCGCGAGCATTGAATTAATAGTCATTAAAGAACGAAACACAGTATTCAGAATGCAAATGAGGAGAGGCTAATAAGCGTGACTCATTTTGAGCGAATATTGCAGTACAGTTTCTGCATATTGGCTCCACACAAGTATTCAAACAAAACGACATAAAACGTAATTATCATGACTAATTGCTCGCAATTTTTTTATACAGTTCGAATCTTAATGTATTTATGCACTAATTTCAATTGTTATAATAGCGATAAAACACTCCTGTTCGTTTGTATAGCTGATTAAGAGCTTAGAAGAAACTATTACAAAACTCACGCCTTCGGCGTTCGTTTTGTAATAGTTTCTTCTTCGCTCTTAATCAGCTATAAAAACTCTCAGTCGTGTTTTATCCCTATAATTTATGGGTTAACAACCGTTTTGGAAATTACGTTTCGCTTATTTTCTGGTTACTTCTAAACACGATATTGATCGAAAAGTCACATTCAGTGAACCTTTGTTAAATCCGTAGTTTAAGTTTTCCATCAAGAAGAAAACAATTTTCGTGCATGTCTAAGACAACCTGATGGTCGATTTCCACGCCCAAGCCTCGTAGCAATGGTGCGCACAAGCGTATGCCTTGATAAACAGATCGACGTATTCTACTCAATTTTAGCGTGATTACGCGGCTAAAATGACAGTTTAGCAGTTTTTCATAACTCGTAACTCTAGATTACAATGCTCCGACCTATTTAAAGCGTATTAACTCAATAATCGATTGTTTGCGCGAAACCGCGCCTATATCGAGCGTATTTTCAATACATGTCGCGACATCGTTTATATGAAAAACGAGGACAGCAACGGCCTTTCGGTTTATTTTTTATATTTTGCACACCCTTGAAGATAATATTGACAATGACTGTTTTCGTTCGAATAAAAGCGGTATGATTTCAAGATAGCTCACATGCTCTTAACACTGTTAATTGCACTTTGAATTCCATTCGCTCCATAGCCTAGCCGTAATTTTCGAATAAACTCGGCAAAATTTGAAAGGGATAACTTAATATAACCAGGTTAAGTTTTCCCTTTCAAATTTTGCCGAGTTTATTTGAAAATCACGGCTAGGCTATGGAGCGAATGGAATTCAAAGTGCAATTAACAGTGTTAAGAGCATGTGAGCTATCTTGAAATCATACCGCTTTTATTGTGTAATGTGATTAAAACTGTTTTCGCAGTTTAGCGCCAAAACACGTTTTCCGTCATTTTACGATGTGCGCTGCGACGCATGTGGCATAGAAATTAACTATTTCTCACCGTTTTTGAGTTACGAAAACCTTATACTATCTCTAGCACATAGCGCTTTTCCTTTCCTACCGATACTCATTGAATGATGATCGAAATCAATGTTTCTCAGCCCTTCGATAAAACGAACGAGATACTCGTCAAACGGATTCCAGATTGTTAGGTTTGCAAGACCACCTATAATTATCATAACTGAAACTAACAAACGTGTTTTAATTGTTTCATTTTGTTATACAATGAAAATATATTAACCTAAAATGAAAGGACACTTCTTTTGTTGTCGAGTATATACAAAAAAAGAGGAATTGGCTTGAACCAAAATTTAAAATATATGTTTAATCCAGCTAAGAATGGTTACACCAGAGGCGTGCTTCTCGCTATCTACTTAATGAATACATACTAAAACATTTAAAACACATTTATGCTAAGGTCCCCGAAGTGTAAACATTATATCCGTAAAACCCTGCCATGCAATGATAAGGAGCACTTCAAATGTATATGAAAATAAATAACTCCTATGTTAATTGATATTACTAATTTGGCAAAAGTATAGATTATATTTTGATATTATTCATCTTTGATTTACTAATCAATCGAAAATTAAAGTATGATTTTATACTTTAATTGAGAAGATATCACTCACCATTATGGCTGTATTGTTTCCTTCAAAAAATAAAGCTATAAATCCTTGCTAAAATGTTGAGCCAATTATATTTTTTAAACAATTAATAATTCCTTTGACAAACCAAACACTGTACTTTCAATTATTTTTTTTTACTGTAGCTTTCCCTTTATTCAATTCATCATTTTCATGCACTCAAATATGTAATTTTTATTTGTAAAGAAATTTTGTAAATATCATGAAAATATTTTAACATAATTCTATTATTTCCTTTTGAAATGCGAGTTAAGTTATTTATAGCTTCGACACGTACTCCTTTCTTTGTGATTATATTTATCTCGTTGAAAATAAACGAGACTTGAGCGTTAGAGTAAATAAATATAGTCTTTGAGAACATGAGTTGACTTGAGTTTACACTTAAATTGGCATGAATAAGGAAATAATAAAAATCAAATTAGAGACGGCTGAGAAACAATGTCAAAGTACACTTTGACGATAATATTTGCCGAACTCTTATTAATAACCATATAATGTATATTATATAACTGAAATGATCTTCTGTCTGATCTTATATATACATTGTATATATATTTCAAATGGACAAGAAATAGTTATTCAACAATTAACATGTTGTTGATTGATTGAGTAATTAATTCATGGTTCTTTAAGCGAATCAAATCATGGCCTTTTGATAACTGAATAGCATTAATATTCCCATGACGTAGGACACCATAAATAATACAAAATATTTACCAGTATGTAAGTAAGGTCATTCATTTAGCAGTAATCTCGCATTATCCTATTTGACAGCATGGTGCTTTGGTCAACCCGGAGCACGTAATTTTACGCCACAGGGTTTGGAAAAAGCTCAGGAATGTACCAAAATGGCCAGTCCCTTAAAACGGACATTATTGATGTTCAGATGGCAATCTAGTTTCAAGATATTGGACGATCAAGCGTTGTTGAAGGAAGCAATACACCCACCAAGGTGCTACAGGCGCGGATTTTGAGGGGGCGCACCCGGCGCACTCCCCCCTGTTCGCCCTTATATGCAAGACCAAAAAATAAATTTGCGCC
>LQRL01174441.1:0-10278 GCA_001703475.1 Hydroides elegans
AAATATTTCTCTAGCATATTCAAACAGTTCTTTATAAAATTTTGGTAGGTACTTAAGATGTTTTTCGTTGTAGTTTGATTTTAATAAAAATAGGAAATTGTCATAATTAAGCAAGCTTTTAGACAAAACTGATGTCCATTGACCACATGCTAAAATTCTAGGTATCCAAGCCAACCTATGCGATTTATACATGTCCAAAATATCCGGACTCCTTAGACCCCCGTTCGAGTAATCAGCTTTAAGTGTCATATGTTTAATCTTTGCTGGCCTATTGCTCCATATAAACCTATTAATAAATGTTACTCTTAAATTTACTGCAAAATAGTTCGTTATTTCCAAAGTTAATTTTGATAAAAACTGACCATCCTGCATTTACGAATTGTTGAAGTTCACGGGGGATCCAAGGTCACTGACCTTCTAGTTTAACTCAATTTCTTCATGAACTATAAATAAGTTCCATTTCTTAATTGTTTTCCCTTTATTTTCCCCCATTTACAGTCGACGATCCAGATCTTCATGGACCAGCGTTTCGAGCGCATCACCAACACACAGCGCGCCCTCTGGCTCCTGAAGAAATTCGAGAGTCTGTGTCTGCCTGGTCTGACCATCCAGGAGAAGTACCACCGCATCCTGTCGCACTATGCCAGGGATGTGGAAATGGTTTCGAAGATCTATCAGAAGAACAAGAGTGAGCCACCGGTCGGCAGGGATCTTCCACCCATTGCTGGTAGGCTTTTAATTATTTAGCCATATGTTATAATATACATGTACATGTATATGTGAGGCTGTGGAAGAACGCGATAATGCTTGAAATTGTGACTATTCAGCTGTCCAATGTTAGACATCAGCATGCTGAAGGAATCGATAGACATTGTGCTGTGGTGTTGAAGATGCCTTGAAATGCGTTCACACAATAAAGAAGTGTATTTGTATTTCAGGCTTAATTTTGAACGGTATTAAATACGGTTAATGTAACATAACACGTATGGACATTAACCTTGTCACTTACTTAACAGGCAAGATCGCGTGGGCCCGTCAGCTGTTCCGGCGCGTGCAGGACCCGATGGAGGCCTTCCAGAGCCACCCGACCATCCTGGCCACGGTGGAGGCCAAGAAGATCATCAAGAACTATAACAAACTGGCCAAGACGCTGCTCGAGTTCGAGGTGCTCTACCACCGCGGATGGCTCAGACAGGTACAAAATGAAACACACTTTTGTTGTTGAAAGGAAGAAATCATTATTTCACTTACTGAACTTCTGAACATTTTTTCACTTATGCTGATAGATTATATATTTGATAATGCATTTGAGGTTATGTACTTTTTAAGCGTATCTGTGTTCTAATAATTGTAAGATAGAAACAAACCTAAAAAGATCCCGCTACATACGTTTATAAATCATTGAACATGTACTTATAAAGTTTTTAATTCAATTACTACAAATACCAAAATATTGGAAAACTAGATAGAAACAAGCCTTTTCAATGTTAATATCATTGATTCAAAACTTGTAATTACCTATATCTAGGAGCACAGCTAAATGAATCCCATGTTTTCTCATGTAGATGGAAGCAGCCAAATCCGGTCTTCACGCCTCGCTGCTCGTCAAGCACCCGGACAGCGGCCTGCTCTACGTGAACTTTGACCCGCAAATCCTGACCTTGATCCGTGAGACCGAGTGCATGGTTCGCCTTGGCCTTGAGATCCCGCCCATGGCCAAGTTCTTGAAGGCCAAGCAGAATGCGTTCAAGAACAACTACAATGATCTTGGGGTAAGTTAACTATTGATAAGTTGAGAAGTACGTGTATTATATTGCTTTATAGATTTGAAAGGTCGAGTTTATCTAGTTTGGTCTATTAGATATTGACATTCTGTGAATAACAAAGAATATTTCCTTTTATATTTACATTTATCTTATGTATTAATAAGTATTATTTGTAAGCTAAATTTGAAAGCTAGTGTGCATATACAGAACATTCAAAACTCAATTTCGTCCAGTAGTGTTCACTGTACTCATGTTATTCATAGGACCATTTCAGGATTGGCTTGAATTAAGATATGGCGTTACAAAAGCAATAATTAAAAACTATATATATCATTTTCTTAATAGCAACTGCTTGAGGAGAACAAGCGCGTACGCGAACGCATCCCGCCCGCCTTCGAGCCACTCATGGGCCCGCACATCGCCAAGGTGGACCAGGCCCTGGAGCCAGGACTAAACAAGATCACGTGGACCAGCATCAACATCGAGGACTACATCAAGAATGTCCATCGCTATCTGGGTATGTGTATTTATTTGGAGAAGTTGGGGACAGAAGATATGAGCTGAGGGAAATTTATTGAATTTTCTAGATTTTCATTTAGAATATGTTCTCTGTCCTAGTTCAATCCAGAAAAAGTGGTGTATAAATACATATATTCGGCACAAATATAAATTGGTTTATAATGTTAATTGCTTGCATGCATAGTATTCGATCTTTATCCATTGGCCGTTCTAGGCTCCTCACAAAAATACAAAACGTATAGCCCTACTATAAATAATTAACCTCGACATTGTTCACAGCTGACCTTGAGCTGCTGATGACCCGCGCCGGCGACCTTGTGGAGTTCCGCATCGACGCCGTTCTCAAGGACATGGCCAAGACGTGTCTGTGCGAACTGCCCGGGGAGGAGCCCTGGACTGTGGAGCAGTTCCTCGAGAGGACCAATGTGGGTGTTTTACAGTGTTTTATGAATATCTGAGTTATGATTGCGTTGTCTATTTTCAAATGATGTTCGGGATATACAATGTATCGGATTCTGACAAACAAAGCGATTTACCGGGTATATTGTGTATGATAATATGAATAACTCATATTTTCCATAATCTTCAAAAATTCTAAAATCAACCAGGAGCTGTGCCTGCGCGGTGCCCAACTACTCCAAAGCAAGAGCATCAACGTAGAGGACGCGGCCAACGAACTCATCAACATGCTGTGTATTGTGCCTGATGATGATGACGAAGACGAGGCTGCGGGCGAGGAACAGGATGAGGGCCAAGGGGGCCAGCAGAGGCAGCCCAGTCCAACGCCGTCTGGAAGGAAGACAGGTGAGAAGGATTGGACATGAGAAGTCAAATAGAGCTTATTTTGCTGAAAATCGTGAAAAAAAACATGCAAATTACAGAATGAAGAAAAGTAAAGATATGTTAAATTTTCTTTAAAAAATAAATTGATTCATACATTTGATTTTGCAACAAAAATCGAATGTTATTCGCTGGTTTTATATTCCCCTCAAAATAAACTTAAAGTGTTTTCAATAATTTGACCATAATTATTATCCAACACTCTTTAACAATTTATCTTTTTTCCTTGACTAGGCATGAGCGGTTCGACCTCGCACCGTTCCCGCCCTCAATCCACGCGCGTCGAGCGCCTCCAAAAGAAGAAGCTCGAACAAAAGGAACAGATGGAAGAAGCGGCCCAAGAGCTACTCAACCACTTCAACCATCGCAACCTGGACGCGCTCTTGAAGTCGGTGCGCTATACATTGGAGGGACTGAGGAAGAGGATCAGCGCGAGCACCATGTCGTCCTATGTGATGTCCGGTGAGTTTATGATAAAGGGATTGAGACGTTAGAATGGCATGATAGTAAATATTTTCGTTTTTGTTACTCTCTAGTAATGTTTGACTTGGCATTGATTCCCTAAAACGTGAGGATTGTTATGTGAATCAACTACTGACAACATTGATTTATTGTGAAAAATACATTGTACATGTGAAAATAAAATCATATTAACAAGTAACTGCAGTTTGCCTGACTGCTCCTGTCATCCTTTTAATTCAAAATATAAAAATCAATACATTACTAACTTACTGAAAAATATCGTCCTTCCAACAGCTGAAAAGGACGAGAAGAACACGAACCCGTTCTTCGCCTGCTACGCCGTGCTCGCCATTCCCAACGTCATCATGCAGCCCGCCCTGGACGAGGTGCAACAGGCCGTCAACAAATCGGCGCAATTGGTCATCAATGTGAGCAAGGGAGTGAGCCAGTGGAACAAGGAGCGCAGGAAGATGGAGAAATGTAGGTTTTTTTGTCATAATTGATATGTAGACTGTGTAAATAATGCTTGTACATGTATTTTGCTAAACATACTTTAATTTGATGATAAATCTGTCTTACATGGAAACTGGCACACATCCCAAGATGTTCAGTGAATGCTTAGGTGTATCAAATCACCCAAAATGAATAATTCGACATGGGAATTTAGCGTAATTTGAACAGTTTATGATTAATTGTATCATAGTGATTAATGGTGAGTCCAAAAAATTAAGTTTTACATTAACCGCAACGCATCAAGGTAATTTACAAGTATATATATTTTTTTCTTTTTCTACAGCCCACAAATCGGAGCGCTCCGGTTCCTCCGCCGGAGACGCCGGACTCGAGCGCCAGCCCTCTTTGCTCTCACTCGCCCAATCCGAAGGCTCTCGCAGCGAACTCACCACGAGGCAGGGTCGTGAGGGAGAGAAGTCGTTCATCGTGCAAAGCAAGAATTACTTCAAGCAGGTGTCCGAGAACAAGGAGATCTCGAAACTGACGTCGCTGCTGTCGACTGCTATCAACTCCACCAAGAAGGTTCGTAACCTCTTTACTTGAGATCTTGATTGGACTTTAAAATATCATTTAATCCTATAATGCATACCAGTAGTAAAAAAAAGTATAAAAGAGTATGTGAGATCATACCCCGTATTCTTTTGGATGTCTCTGTCCCCGGGGACAGAGACGGTTACATGTCACCAACCCAAAAGAACAGTGTCCCCGAAGCTGGTGACACGTAACCAGATTCGTGGAAACTGTTCTTTTGGACATTCAAAAGAATACGGGGTTAGATCCTGATATAATCGAACAATGTTTAATTTCATTGGCTCATAATCTCAACATGCCAAAACATGAAGCTCTAAGAGAATCGTATATGAATCATCCTTTATTCTGATACTAGTAAATGTAACTTACATAAATCGTTGGTGCCTAATTTCCTGTGTCAGTTTATAAAAAAAATAATTACCAAAATAACATAAATACATGTTTTGTATTTTTCACTTACAGGAGGTGCAAACCGCTCTTGGCCAATTCAAGCACTACGACGCCATCTGGCGAGTGGAGCGCGACGAAGAACTTACAGAGTTCATGAAGCAGGAGCCGAGGTTGGGAGAATTCGAAGCTCAGATCCAACACTACGAGGAACTGGAGCAACAGATTGCCAGCGAGAAGGAGTACTACAATGTGGGGCCCATTGCTCTCTACACAGGTATGTTCAATGTGCTGGCCTTGAATAGACTAGTGATGCTTTGTATAAAGCATTTGAATATCAAAATATTTATGAATAGGCAATTGAAACATATAAATAAAAATAGTGAAACTGTTGTCATTTAAATGTACGAATCGTATACAAACGCATATGTTACAAAATACATTATTAGATTTGAGAGCAATCTTGGATTGCTACCGTATACAGGGTATATCTATCAACTCATAAAAATAAAAATATATTAATCCATCTTCCAGAGAAACTCAAGCTGGGTCTCTCCATCGAAACCAAAGCCTGGCGCGACACTTACGGCAAGTACTGCAACCAGAAGTACTGCAAAGAGATGGAAGCCATCTTCGAATTTATCGAAGACCTCAACAAGAAACTGCAAAGGCCGATCAAGGACTTGGATGACATTCGCTATGCTATGCAAGGGCTCAAGGATATTCGCGAGAATGAGATCCGCATTGACATGCAGATTGCACCCATCGAGGTGAGTTTATTGGTTGCTCATCCATAATCGATAAAAGTTTGAATTTCAATATTCTTAGAGTGCATCAGATATCGTAAGTCAATTCGGTAAAAGGTCTATAAGCTTTTACGTTTTTACACCGTAGATATATTACAATCAAACTCTTTGTAAAATAAATTTCTTAAAACAACAGAAACTGTCCGCACCATTTTGTACAAATAAAAGCTTCTGCCAAATTGTATCCTCTACCAAATGAGCGATCCTCAATGTCTTACAGCTAAACAGCATTTCCAGTTTTAATAATATTTCTTTTTCTTTTTCCCAACCAGGAATCGTACGCGATGCTGACCAAGCACGACCTACACGTTCCTCGCGAAGAGGCCGAACGCGTGGACACTCTGCGCTACTCGTGGCAGAAACTGACCGCCCTCGCTTTCGAAGTGTCCAACCATCTCATCGACATCCAGCCCAACTTCAAGAGTGGTCTCATTGAGAATGTCAAGGAGTTTGTTGATGACACGAACAAGTTCTACGATGACTACAAAACGGTACGTTGAATATTACATATACATGTAGGTGAAATGGCATTCTAAAATATCGATGTACAGTGTAGCTGGGTGTCGAAAAAAGTTTACATGTAAGCCTACGTAGTACTTTGGTACATGAATCATTCTTTTAATACATACGTGAGTAAATAAATAAACACATATTTGGCGAAAAAAAACCTTAATTATTCGACTTAAAGTTTTGATTTATGTTTTACATTGTAATTGACAATAAAAATATTTGTTTTGCAGGGAGGTCCCATGGTGTCAGGAGTGCCACCCCGCGAGGCGTCGGACAGACTGATCATCTTCCAGAACACATTCGACACACTCTACCGCAAATACGTCACCTACACAGGTACGGCAGAATCGGCGATACTTTTCATATCATTTGATCTAATAACTATATTTGTATACGTATTGAGGAACTACACATCATATTGCTCGAGCTTTCGAATAACCAAAAATATATTTTAAGCATTTCACATTATGGTTAATGAATCGCTTGATATGGATAAACCCCGGAGTTGTTTTGTTTCAATAAATCACAACTTTTGTATTAACGCATTAGAAATATACATATGAACTTAATGTGTAAATTGTGTTTGCATAAATTTATATGTATCTTTTTTTTTTTCAGGCGGCGAGGAGTTGTTCGGTCTGCCAGTCACCGAGTACCCCGAGCTGCTGGTCATCAAGAAGGAGCTCAACCTGCTTCAGAAGCTCTACGGTCTCTACAATGACGTCATCGACACGGTCAATGGTTACTATGACATCCTGTGGGTGGACGTGGACATCGAGAAGATTAATGTCGAGCTGCAAGATTTCCAGAACAGGTGATTGATGATTCTATCTTAAGTGTAAATGGGCAGGGATAGAAGAGGGATATTACACTTTAAGTTTCGAAAACAATTGGTTTAGTTGGGATTCAATGATCTTATTAGTATTGAAAAGGGCGAGGTAATCATCCTAAATATGAGTGTGAAAATTAAATCTACCAAAATCCAACAGCAATTCCACTTTCTAGTCTATTCATATTAACAAATATCTGAAGAATAGTTTTCAGTTTTATTCAACTGAACACATGTAAAAACTAAAACCATGCTAATAAATTTATCGACATGTTTTTACCCCAACTCTAGATGTCGCAAACTACCACGTGCCCTCAAGGAATGGGACGCGTTCGAGGAACTGCGTAAGACAATCGACGACTTCAACGAGATGGTTCCCCTTCTCGAACTCATGGCCAACAAGGCGATGAAGCCGAGGCATTGGAATAGAATGCAGGACACGTGCAGCTGGGTGTTCGATGTGGAGGGAGAGAACTTCACGTTGAGGAATATTCTGGAGGCGCCGCTGCTACAGTTCAAGGAGGAGATCGAGGTGAGTAAATTATGGGCTGGATGAGATGAAAGTAGATGAACTGAATAGAGTATTTGTAAGTTTCCACTGCACGTTTGTAATAAAAAATGAATAGATTTATAAAAGTGTATTTGGCATCAACATAATGGAATAGTGCTGGCAGATATAAAAAAATGGTATTCTTACTCGGACTACAATTGCGTATGCGGTCCTGGTACAGATTTATCAAGTCTGTTTCCTAAGTAACGTCATCTGTAACAATCGAAGGAAAATATGCATTATTTGGAATGAAAGTCGAAACAAGTAATTTTTCATTATTTTTTTCTAATTTTACCCAACACCAGGACATCTGTATCTCCGCCGTGAAAGAGAAGGACATCGAGGCCAAGCTCAAGCAGGTCATGGCCGAATGGAACTCTCGCGAATTCACGTTCGGCAACTTCAAGAACCGCGGCGAACTGTTGCTTAGAGGAGACAGCACGGCAGAGATCGTGTCGTTTATGGAGGACTCGCTCATGATCTTGTCGTCGCTGCTTAGCAACAGGTGAGGATAATAAGGTTTTAACCCTTTGAAAAAGTTTATTTATTTACTTCTTTTAAAGAATGTGTTGATGTTCGAAAATATGCCTTTAGGTCAAGCTTATTAGATGAGATATACATGTATAACAGTTAACATCATAAAACATACCAATATGTGATTTGTAAATGATCATTGTCTATTTTTAAAGATCTGACATGAAAAAAAATAAGGAGATACAAGCTTATACATTTATTTCTCATATCGTCTTTTCTCCCATTGCTATTCAATTACATCTGTATACACCCAACTTTATCTGCTCCCCTTTCATTTTCATAAATCACACACGTTAACATTATTCCTTCCCAGGTACAACGCTCCGTTCAAGAAGCAGATCCAGACATGGGTGCAAAATCTGTCCAACTCATCTGAAATCATCGAGAACTGGATGACGGTGCAGAACTTGTGGGTCTACCTCGAGGCTGTCTTCGTCGGAGGAGACATCGCCAAACAGTTGCCACAGGTATGCATTGGGCGATTATTATAGACTTTGGCAATCAATAAGGGGCTTACTTAAGTTATTTACATATTATATGTACCTTTGTTTATGAATATGAGATACATGTAAGCATATCAACATTTTGTAGGAAAATGAAATTTGATTGTAACATTTTCTATATATGAATAATGTATTTGCTTCATTACCTCACTTCTGGATATCAATGCTGCGTCACAGAGATTGTTTTTGTCAAAATCATCAATAAACCCTACGTTTGTTTTGTTCACCACCCTGAACCAGTCCTTTTCTTTTCTCTATTCATAGGAAGCTAAGCGCTTTTCGAACATCGACAAGTCGTGGATCAAGATCATGACACGTGCTCACGAGAACCCCAATGTCGTTCAGTGCTGCGTCGGTGATGACACACTGAGCCAGTTGTTGCCTCATTTGCTGGAGCAGCTGGAGTTGTGCCAGAAATCGCTGACTGGATACCTCGAGAAGAAGCGTCTGCTCTTCCCCAGGTAAAGAGATTAGCAAATCGACTTTATTACATGGTTAGGATGCATTTCTTAAAGAAATGATAGTGAAAGGCTAAGATGCACGGAAAAGATGTACTGCATCTTAGCTCATCTTCTGATTACAATTTTAACCAGCTACATGTAAACAAATGTTCAGAAAAAAATCAAATATTCGTAATAAACCAATATCAACATGGATATATGTTTGAATCATTGATGTCAAATGGATGATTATTTTATCCACGATGATTAATGCAGATAATAATCACTTAAGTTATCCTTATTTCTGATTTTAAATGAAAATATTGTATTATCGCCCAGCAATGACACTGCATAAAAACATCTGTCAAACAACCGTTTTCCATGTAATGAAGGGAATACAATATTCAGATGCAGGATTGGTAGATGTTTATTGCACTCAGGGTGTCGAAGTGGATGCACGAAGCCGGAGGCTTCGTGCATCCACTTTGACTCCCAGGTACATGTAGTACTAATGACATAATTTTGCGCAAAGAATGTGAATAAAAAAAAAAAACCTTCAAAAATATTTTATGTACTGGGCAAGGGATTCACACATAACATATCACACAATATCTCTTGACCATTTTACAGGTTCTTCTTCGTGTCCGACCCCGCCCTGCTCGAGATCCTCGGTCAAGCCAGCGACCCTCACACCATCCAGGCTCACTTGCTTTCCGTCTTCGACAACATCAAGACGGTCAAGTTCCACGAAAAGAACTATGACGTCATTCTGTCCGTGCACTCGTCAGAGGGCGAGACGATCGACGTGAGTATTACAATATTTGGACTATTTCATTTAACGTAAAAACCAATTCAACGTTTCACTCTGTGCAGTTTATAGTTCACAGTGTCTTACAATGTATGTTTAGTTTTAAAAATGTTGTAGGTTTTACGTAAATGTACCCGTATAATTCATCATAATAAGTGAAATTAGACTCCAATTATAAAAACAGACGTGAGAAATTTCCGCTTTTTCCGCTGTTTCCGCTTTTTTGGGCTTCAAATTGATGGTCTCCGAGATCAATGCGAATCCGTTGAGATCTCGAAAT
>LQRL01174441.1:12726-28205 GCA_001703475.1 Hydroides elegans
TGTAAAAAGTAGAAGTATTATCAAAGCACGTCATCAAGAAGAAAGGAATAAGACAGTAATTCTTAGAATAGTCATTCCATTCAATGAGGCTGTCTCCTCAATGCTGTACATATATGCGAGACACTTTATATTAAATCATCTTAAACAACCCTTACTTCCATCCCATACAGTTGAACAAGCAAGTGAAAGCCGACGGCAACGTGGAAGTGTGGCTGATGGCTCTCATGAGGATGGCGCATGCGTCCATGCACAGCGTCATCCGAACTGCTTCGGCTGCCATCAATGACAGCAGCTTCCAATTGTTGGAGTTCCTCGACATGTTCCCCGCTCAGGTATGAAGAGGGAGATTCATGATTACAAGTTTGACCGATTTGTAGAAAAACTATTTCCCATTTAAAAACAGGATATTTATTGGGCTAAATTGTATATGTTACTGAAAAAGAGTCGTGTTTAAATTATAGAAGCATCTCTCCCATATGCATACAGTTCTGTACATGTATGAAAGAAAATATTCACCTGTGTCTGGCCTTACGTCTCCAAACTAATTACACACTCCTATTAGGCTAATTGCTATTTAAAACCAATCTTAAATAGCCTAATCATAAATGAATATGCTGTGTATTGTTCGATGACTATCGACATTCTGTCTCTTTCAGGTCGGCCTTCTTGGTCTGCAACTCATCTGGACCCGCGACTCGACTGAAGCACTGAAGAACGCAAGGTACGACAAGAAGATCATGCAGGGCACCAACCAGGCCTTCCTCGAACTGCTGAACACATTGATTGACCAGACCACGCGAGATCTCACCAAGGTCGAGAGGACCAAGTTCGAGACGCTGATTACGATTCACGTGCATCAGCGTGATATCTTCGACGATATGGTACGTATAGGGTGAACTAATGATTTCAGTTTGTTGAGATATAATCGTAATGTTAGCGTCAAGTATTCATGTATTTATAACTTTAAAATAAGCTTAGAGAAAACGAAGAATGATTTATCTCAAACAACCAACTTCGCTACCAATAAGCAATAAGCGTAAATGTAGTTCTTAGAATGATCTTTTATTGCTTATGATATATCAATAAAACAAATTTTTGAATGAAATACAGCATTGGTCGTTTATCAGTTTTGATGGTTGTTCGCATAGCTTTATCATATTTTAACACACATATCTCATAACTCCCCTTCCCTTACAGTGCAAGATGCACATCAAGACACCAAACGACTTCGAGTGGCAGAAGCAGACCCGATTCTACTTCATCGACGACATGGACAAGTGTCTGATCTCGATTACGGATGTGGACTTTGAGTACCAGAATGAGTTCCTTGGGTGCACGGAGCGATTGGTCATCACACCGCTCACTGACAGGTGTGTTTGCGTTTAATCGTGTCGCACATAATTAAATTCCAAATATTCGTCACCAGTTTTGACATCTTTACATTTAACAAGTGTTGTAATTCAACAGCGTTCATGCGTCGGAAGTGACCCGTAGGTTTTGGTTAGATGTTTGAGTGGAAGTTAAGATCTTAAATATGGGCTGATTCTTGAATATAAACCATTTATATCAAAGTATTTGTTGTGTTCCATAAACAAATACAAAATTGGAAACATTCCATTATTGATTGTAAATAGACTTATACGAAGATATGCTGCACCAATCATTCCTAGTTCTAAATCAAAAACAAAACCACAATATCAAACAAAATACCCCTTATTTCCCCCTTAGGTGTTACATCACCCTCTCCCAGGCCCTGGGCATGTCGATGGGCGGTGCACCCGCCGGACCCGCAGGAACCGGAAAGACTGAGACCACAAAGGACATGGGTCGCTGTCTCGGCAAATATGTCGTCGTCTTCAACTGCTCCGATCAGATGGATTTCCGAGGGCTCGGCAGAATCTACAAAGGTATGTTATTTAAACACAAGTTTATGATAAATGAGGCATTGAGTGTATCCTACACAGCAAAATAAGGGCTTATCCAGGTAGAAATTACATGTAACCTTCAGAATTCATTAGAGATTTGTAAACATTTTCTACATCTAAATTACTGGCAGCACCGAGTATACATTGTAAGAGTAGTAATTCGCCCCTCAAATGCAAATTTCCCGAAAAAGAGAATAACAAATTTATGCTTTTATCTTACAGTGTACATAAAATAATGATAATTCATAGTTCACACCTCTTACCTTCGTAGGTTTGGCCCAATCCGGCTCATGGGGCTGTTTCGATGAGTTCAACCGAATCGAGCTGCCCGTGCTGTCGGTGGCCGCCCAGCAGATCGCCGTAGTATTGACTTGCAAGAAGGAAAGGAAGAAGGAGTTCATCTTCACCGACGGAGACAACGTCAAGATGAACCCCGAGTTCGGCATCTTCTTGACCATGGTTTGTGGAATGTCACAATCATGATAAAGCAGATCGCTATGAATGTAGCCTAAAGTCAAGGCCTGAATTTCGAACATTGAAGGCTTTCGTTTTTGAGAACGTACTAAATAAATGGTGGGTTATTGTAAAGGTATCTTCACATTTTCAAATTTTAAAGACGATTAAATAGCTAGAAATGTCGACCGTGTGTATCTCTATTATCATTTGATTTTAGATTACTCAAGATTAATTTCATTATTTCAACCTTTACCATAAATCAAACAAATTCTTGGTTTCCAGAACCCCGGTTACGCCGGTCGCCAGGAGTTGCCTGAGAACCTGAAGATCAATTTCCGAACCGTGGCCATGATGGTGCCCGATCGACAGATCATCATTCGCGTCAAACTGGCTAGCGTCGGTTTCATCGAGAACATTGTGCTCGCCAGAAAGTTCTTCATTCTGTACAAGCTGTGCGAGGAACAGCTCACCAAACAGGTTCGTGACAGGATTCAATGATAGGGACACAATAAAGATCATGTTAAAGACAGATAAACCATGTAGACGGTATATTCTAAAACTCGTGAACGCATGAATGCTCTATCAATGTTATTAGCAAATAAAATGAACGAATAGTCATACATTGTACATGTATGTTCGCATTAAGTTCGGTCTATGTATCATATCTTGCTCTATAATTATCATACTGTAGGTTCATTACGATTTCGGTCTGCGTAACATCCTCTCCGTGCTGCGTACGCTGGGTAACAACAAGCGCGCCAACCCCAACGACACAGAAACCACTATTGTCATGCGAGTGTTGAGGGACATGAACTTGTCCAAGCTCGTCGATCAGGATGAACCTCTGTTCTTGTCGCTCATCAACGATTTGTTCCCTGGTAAGTTTTATTGTCATCATCCTTTGGCGATTATTCAAGTATATCATCTATTCTTAAACCAAACCAAACGACCTTTTTAGCCCCCAGCCAACCAATTTGGCTGAGGGCTATTGCTATCCCCCATTCCGTCCGTCCGTCTGTCCGTCCGTCTGTCCGTCCGTCCGTCTGTCCGTCTGTTAACATTTGAGATGTAGTAGTTTGTCCGTGGCATTTAAGTATGAAGTCTTTGTCCTAGGGTTCTGAAACTTTACACAGGGAAAGAATATATATTGCAGATGTGTAACGTCGAGGTTTCAGTTTGATCGACCAAACATTGTCGAAATTACGGGGGTTTGAACTTTGACAAATTTGAGATATTTTTGGATATTTATACACCACTTTGTCCGCGGCACTTTGGTATGAAGCCTCTGTCCTAGGGTTCTGAAACTTCGCACAGGGTAAGAATATATATTGCAGATGTGCAAAGTCGAGGTTTCAGTTTGATCCATCAAAATTGTCGAAATTGCGGGGGTTTGAACTTAGACGAATTTGAGATATTTTTGGATATTTATACACCACTTTGTCCGCGGCACTTTGATATGAAGCCTCTGTCCTAGGGTTCTGAGACTTCACACAGGGAAAGAATATATATTGCAGATGTGCAACGTCGAGGTTTCAGTTTGATCTATCAAAATTGTCGAAATTACGGGGTACTGAACTTAGACGAATTTGAGATGTTTAGGGTCATTTGTACAGCACAGAAAGATTGGGCGTATATTGTGACGTTGTGAGGACTACGTATGTGGACGAAATTGTAAGTGTGAGAAAGACGTTGTGGGAAAGACGTTGTGAGAAAGACGTTGTGAGAAAGACGTTAGCAAGACGTGATAATGACGTTGTAAGGACATCGTTGTGAGAAAGATATTTCTTTTGACCTTCTTCTTTTTATTGACAATTATTCGTGATAAAGAATGTTTTGCATAGGCTGGGGGCTTTGCATCTCTGATGCCTATGTTTAATTTTATCAGTTGTCTTTGTGTTTAACTTGTTTTTTTCTTTACTTTTTCATGCAAATGTCTATTTTTAACGGATTTTGTTTGGAATTACTTAATTCTTACTTAAATTACAAAATGTATTTGTGAGGTTGAATACTATTTTCGCTATGGTAATTTTTAGTTACCAATACTTAAAACTGTCACTACAATATACTACAACAAAATAAAAAAATACACAAAAGTAATATTTTGTTAACACACCAAATGTTATTGCTCCACCACTAACGTTACACACCTATTTCTTATTTTCAGGCATCACCCTGGACAAGGCTGGCTACCCCGAACTGGAAGGCGCCATTCGCAACCAGGTGGATGATGCCAAGCTCATCAACCACCCCGCTTGGACACTCAAGCTCATTCAGGTAAGGATACCATCAACTATTCCTGAAACGCATGATAAAAAGGCTAAATCGAAGTTGAGAATTGAGAATATAAGCAAATAATCAAACGTTAAAACTTTAGGGATATACCGGTAGGGATGTCATGAAGGTATTCCCTCGCTGGTTTAGAGATATTCAATCGCGGCTTAAACGTTATTTGTCATGTTCAACGTTTATAAAAAATAAAAAAAAAAACAAGAATAAACCTCTCTAATACATTAAGGTTAAAACTAAATTGACCATATGGTTTTACACATCATACTATTATACCATATCCTTTTCTCTAACCTACAGCTCTTCGAGACCCAGCGCGTCCGCCACGGCATGATGGCCCTGGGACCCTCCGGTGTGGGCAAAACCTGTTGCATCCACATGCTCATGAAGGCCATGTCCGATTGCGGAGAACCCCACAGAGAGATGAGAATGAACCCCAAGGCTATCACGGCGCCGCAGATGTTCGGAAGACTGGATGTGGCCACGAATGATTGGACGGATGGTATCTTCTCGACGCTGTGGAGGAGGACTCTGAGGGCTAAGAAGGGTGAGTTGATTTCGCCGTTCAGAAAGGAAGCAAAATTCATATGCCGATTCTTGCAGACATGTCTTGAGAAACCTCTGAAAGCAGCTTGGCTAACTGCTCGACTAAAATCATCCCACTTAAACTTAACGTTTCAAACTAAAATCGAATAAAGAAATCGTTTGTCAAAGCTCCTACTTCCTTCGATAGAAAATGTAAATGTTCACATCAAATTCTCATTTTGTGTTAACCTTTCAATATTTGTTTTTTATGCATATACATACGCCTTTAAATTAGTTTAATTTGATATTTAATTACTTTGCGTTTTACCTGATTCGCAGGCGAGCACGTGTGGCTAGTCCTTGACGGTCCCGTCGACGCCATTTGGATCGAGAACTTGAACTCCGTGCTCGACGACAACAAGACCTTGACCTTGGCCAACGGCGATCGAATCCCAATGGCACCGCTCTGCAAGATCATTTTTGAACCCCATAACATTGATAATGCGTCACCGGCTACTGTGTCCCGAAACGGCATGGTGTACATGAGCAGCTCTGCTCTCGACTGGAACCCCATCTTACAGGTGATAAGGCTTAAGTGTATAGGAAAGCATCGCATGTGCCGTTATTACTGTTTTTCAAAGGAACCTTGTATCAGTCATTATCATATACATGTGCATACTTCTACATCAAAGTGAGCGATTGAAATATGATATCTTAGCACAAAAGTGAATTCATTTGATAAACAAAGTACTCTAATGTCAAGCCATTCAAGCGACCACCTTCTTTAAAAAAAAATAAATGTAAACAGATGACTTAAAAACACAATTCATGATTTCTCTGTGCTGACCAGTTTCTTTTATTTTCCAATAATAGGGTTGGTTGAACCATCGCCCAGCAGCGGAAAGCGCTCAGATCTTGAGTCTATTTGAGGACTCGTTCCCCGAGATCTACCGCTTCGCCATCCAGAACCTCATCTTCAAGATGGACGTGCTCGAGGCTTTCGTCATCAGACAGGTGCGTAATTAGCTTATAATAAATTATTCTGTACAACTGTGTACATGTAAGCACGTGTGTGTATTACATGTATGTTTAACCACCCATTAGATGTAGTAGACTTGGTCAAGAAATATCAGAAATATCAATAAAACTAAATTATAAAATATGTCATTGCAAATTTATGGGCACCTCAAATTTAACAACAAAAACAGATTTGATCATCTGCTATAGAAGGAAAAAATATTTTAGTGAACATTGCTGTACATTCTACAAGCTGTAATTTTTTTTACATATATATAAATATGTAAATTGAAAAATCTTATGTTTTAACCACTACTTTCCATTCCGCTTTGCAGGCATGTGACCTGCTGCAAGGCCTGATCCCCACAAAGGACGACAAGGACAAGGACGGCCACTCGATGACACCCGATCACTTCAAGCGCCTCTATGTGTTCACGCTCATGTGGTGCATCGGCGCATTCCTCGAACTCGATGACAGGTGAGTGGGCTATGTTCGCATATATATTATTTTGCGTGACCTATAAATCATAAGATTACGCTTTATGGAATAAGCGCAGAAAATGGCAGTTAATCTATTTTATACACGTATTTCATGCATAATAATGATTAATTGTTATATATTCAATGGCCGATTTGGAGTTTTCTCATGCGAATTGTTTTTTTCGGACGGTTTAGAATTAATAAGATATAAGTATACTTTTAGTATACATGTATTCACAGTGTATCGGTCTAGCGTGATATTAGTTGGTATATCGGTGGTATTTGTTGAAAGGTTGAAATTAAAAAATAAGTTTTATCATATCAAAATCGACATTTTGCTTCTCATCATAGGGCCAAGTTGGAAGAGTTCTTGCGCACCAGCGACGAGATTCCGCGCCTGGATCTGCCCGTCATCGAATCGGGATCGGACCAGACCATGTTCGATTACATGGTCGACAAGGACGGTACGTATTAGAATTGATTGAGCACTTTGGCCATAAAGTTTAAGATATGCTTTCGTACATTTGTACTTGTAAATTGTAAATGAATACTGTATTTTATTACAGCTTGGTTACACCTTACGTTTTGCGACAGATTTTACAGGTAGAATTCTACGTACAAATGCGCAACATCACTAAATTGCATTAAGCTTGATTTCGAATAACCTTCCTTAGATCAAGATACATGGATATAATTCGAAATATTGCCATCTCCTTCCAGGTCAATGGTGTCACTGGAGCAAGCGTGTAGAGGAGTACCATTACCCATCAGACTCCACTCCCGAATACTCGTCCATTCTCGTGCCTAACGTGGACAACGTGAGGACTACTTTCTTGATCGATACAATCTCCAAGCAGGGCAAAGCTGTGTTGCTCATTGGTGAACAGGTAGGAATATTTGCTGATTTGAAGGAGTTTGATAAAACTTGATGTTATCGGCAATATATTTTCTTATGAAAAATGATCTGCTTTTGACTATACGTAAATTGTATGTGGGCTCTAAGAGGTTTGTTTTCTATATAATACCGTGTACATCAAAGTTGAAATCAGTACTTTATTATTTGCCTCCTCCATATTGACAACCCTTATTTTAAATATTTTGAAAGTTTTAATCAATTCTCTTTCTATTCATTCATATTCATAGGGAACTGCCAAGACCGTTATGATCAACGGTTACACCAACAAATACAACCCCGAGCAGCACATGGCCAAGCAACTTAACTTCTCCAGCGCCACAACGCCTTACATGTTCCAGGTAAGATAGGCCTTTCATTGTCAGGTTCTGGATACATAGTCTCTGCTTTAACTTAAACTTACACTTTTGCCCTTCCTTCAACATTGGTTCTTAGGATAAGGTTAATCGTAAGTGGAGCAGAGAATATGGGTCCTGGTCAGAAACACTGCTATAGTCTAGCAAACCAAATTCATCAAATCCATCACCCAACTCCTTATTACAGCACAATCGAGTAGTTGCTATTATATTCTAAAAGATACCTTATACAACCAATTAGTCAAGATACCTATACAGTTAATAATAAGTCAAATGATCAAATCACTGTTTTTTATACAGCGCACCATCGAGTCGTACGTGGACAAGCGCATGGGCAGCACCTACGGTCCCCCAGCAGGCAAGAAGATGACGGTGTTCATTGACGACATCAACATGCCAGTGATCAACGAATGGGGAGATCAGATCGCCAATGAGATTGTCAGGCAATTGATGGAAGTCAACGGGTTCTACAATTTGGAGAAGCCCGGTGATTTCACTACCATTGTGGATGTGCAGGTATGTGTTCAGTTCAATTATATGGGTTGCTTAAATATTATGCATTAGTTGTCACCGATCATATAATTGTACCGGTATACATGAATACAAGGAGTTACAATTTATATTCAAGAACATTGTTTTCTACAGTGAATAGATCATCATCTGCATACCCCGCCAATTGCATCAATAAGTTACGATTATTGGATATTTAAAAACTATACGTGTTGTACTCAGGTAGAGTCTTAAGCGCAAATACATTAATTTTAGCTGGAAAAAAAAACACAATAATCGTGCCTGCTACCACAGATTCCTTGACAAATATTTATATTAATGATAGCAATCATCAATATTCATCTATTCGTCTTTTTTCCCCACAGTTCATGGCTGCCATGATTCAGCCTGGCGGCGGTCGCAACGACATCCCTCAGCGTCTCAAGCGCCAGTTCAACATCTTCAACTGCGCGCTGCCTAGCAACTCATCCATCGATCAGATCTTCGGTGTCATTGCTAAGGGACACTATTGCCAGGAGAGGGGCTTCAGTGAGGAGGTCAGGGATATTGTGGCACGGCTGGTGCCGGTGACGAGGAGGCTGTGGCAGCTCACTAAGGTAAGGTATTCGGGAGTTTGGAAGGACATTTTGTTTCTTTGAATATGATAGCTTTTGCAATAAAATTGTAGTTGTTCGAGTTATTTTTTTTTTTTTGCGATATGCATTATATTTGATATCGACCCATAATGATGCAGTTGCTGTTGCTAAATAACATCTATATATCTAAGCTTATGGTTGTATATGCAGATTCTTTGATATCCGCATAACCCATGGGCAGGCAAGGAATTACATTTGTACATATAGCAATATATCAAAGTACCAAACAATCTTCCTGTTGACCCCTTTCCATTTTACCTCACGCTTTCATTAACCTATGACAGATCAAGATGTTGCCCACCCCTGCCAAGTTCCACTACATCTTCAACTTGCGTGATTTGAGTCGCATCTGGCAGGGCATGATCAACACTCTGAGTGAAGTGGTGAGCGGAGTTTCTACCGCTATGGCACTCTGGAAGCACGAGTGCTGTCGTGTCATTGCTGACAGGTGCGTGCACAGCTCATTTGCATTTATCAAGAGATATTAAAGTGGTTCATTTAAAGTAAACTAAGGATGGTAATTAATTCAATTTAATCAATTTATATCTATTAATGAATATATATCAATTAATATATGTCAAGAGACATTAAAGTGGTTCATTTTCAGTAAATCAATTTATCTACAGATATATCAATCTAGAATCTAATCAATTAAATGCATTTGGGAAATTATGAGTTTAAACATTTCTGTGGGCTATTATCAACTTTATTAAATTAAAGTGAATTTTACTTAACTAAATATGAGTTTTGCTTAAAATATTATCGTCGTTATTATTTCTTCTTTTGAATTTTTAATAAAAAAGTAGCCGTCAGCGGTGATATCGATGATATACTTGTTTACCAGGTCCTAAATACTATTCCTTATAAACACGTCTTTTATATTTATACCACCATATTTTGTTTACATAATAACGATACGTAAACTTCCACTGCTTGACTAGATTTACACATATGGACGATTACCATTGGTTCGTGAAGACCATGGGCCGCGTATCCACAGAGGAAATGGGAGAGGAATACACCGCCATGATAGAAAACACGAATTATTTTGTCGATTTTATGAGGTAGTTGGCGTCAAACGAGCCCTTTGCTGAAAGGAGTGTTGTCATGGACTAATAAACGTGTGGTCTTGCAGTAGTTTGCTTTTAGTGAAATTTGCGTGGAATGTTGCATTTTGTTTTGTATTTTATATTTTCAGTAATTTTCAGGTTCGCGAAAATAGTGCCGTGTAACTGTTGATGACGTCACTATTGTTTGTGTTGTAGTATTGTTCCGTTAGAAACCTGGATTCTGCCGTTGCTGAATTTTCCATTGTGTGATAGTTTACTGATGATAAGTTCGAACAAATATCGGTTCTTTCATATCATTTTGATTTAGACGAATTAGATGATGAATGCTCCGAGTTTTTGTTTTGATTTTGATAATAGTTTTGTTATGTTCTCGGTCAATCAAACACTCGTATGAATCAATAAAAAATATATTGTCAAAGAGACATTCGAGTTTCGAAAACAAAAGCTAAATTCATGTGGGATCAATTTGAAATCCAAAACCTATATAATGGATGCACATTTCGAAATTTTTATTTAGGGCGACTTGTACGCAGTGTTTGAATGAATTTCTACTTTTTGATAGAATGTTGTGTATTGTTTGCTGTTTATATACTAACCCCAATATTGAGTTGTTATACGCTTGGATTGCGCCTGTTTTCGTGAACTAATGAATACTACTCCGGGGCTGCCGCCACCAGTGCCTGTATGATCCTGGTTAATACCAGGAGACGATCCCTGAATCCCTGCAAAATATCCCTTCCGTGCTTTGCCAATGAAGCTACGAAAGCGTGTGCGATTTGTATGTAGTTATAGTAACTTGTTGTTCATGTGCCGTGTTGTATGTTTTGGTTGCTGGTAACAGATTCATTGCACCCGCGGATGCCGATTGGTTCAACAAGACCATTAAGCGAGTTGTAGCTGAAGAAATGGGCGAAGAATTAGTGGCTCATGTTGAGCCAACTGTTTATTTCCAGGACTTCATGAGGTAAAACGTGGTATAGGTATAGGAATATATGTGGTATCTGTACCCTAAATGGATCAAAATGTTTTCGTTAAATTCCTTTCCTTTATAGCTTATAAAACGTATTTTGTATTTCCTCTTGTAATTGTCCTATATTCTAAACTCGATACCTTTCTCATATGCTAAAGTTATCTCTTGATTCTATTTTTTGAAAATATGAAACATATACATAATTGTTTATGTACATCTTATAAAATATATCTATCTTAATAGTATATCATGGAATAAAACATTAATAAAACAATATTAATGCGCATGGTTTTTGTGTAAAATTTGTTTATGGAATGCACTAACATTGAGCAAAAACATTATGAAGTACACTAGACACTGTTTACTATTATATCGAATAGATTTTTTTGTCTTGAATCTTTTTAATGAATTTTATAATTTCGTAATATGATCTTTGAATTTTACTGAATTTTAATAATTAATCTACATGGACTTCAATATAAGATTCAGCTAAATACAATTCATAACGTAAAGTATATTATTTCAATAACGGACGATGTAAGAATCAATTATCAAGTTGATGTTTTATGTGCTTTAATTTCTCAAATAATAACACGATGTGACCGATTTCAGAGACGCACCGGAAGCGACCGGAGAGGAAACAGATGACGCCGACTTTGATATGCCCAAGATATACGAACCCGTGAGTAACTCTCCATTGTCATGGTTCAATGATCTTTTCGATTTGATGATGTTTCGTTAATGTAATTCAGAAAACGTTTAAATATTAATATTTAATGTAATTTCTATAGTATCTGGTTAAATGTTATGAAATCGAATCATGCAATGTCCAAATGTGTATACTAATTATACTCACTTTTCGCATATCAATCATAATTATCAAAATGATTTGATTATTTATCACTGGATAACAGTTTCTGTATTAACTCCCCATTACCGCATCTATTATATATTCAATCCATTTATATCGTTCACTCTGTAGGTGGCCACAATGGACGCCCTGAAGGCTCGCCTGTTGATGTTCATGCAGCAGTACAACGAAAGCATCCGTGGTGCTGGCATGGATCTGGTGTTCTTCAACGACGCCATGGTGCATCTTGTTAAGATCTCCAGGATCATTCGTATGCCGAGGGGTGAGTGAAGTAAAAGATATGAGGGAAAATTGAACTGAAGTAAAAGGGAACTTAGACAAATGGACCTCGTGTGTGTTCAATTGAGAATGGTAGTTGGTAATGAAAGTCAGTGAAAACATGAACAAATTCGAAAGGATTTTTCAAATTATTATATGTAGTATTGAATGGTTTTAATAGATGTTGTATGGATGGTGTATGGAATCAATACAAATATTCCATGTTTACATCTTTGTGCAGTTTTCAATCTACGTGTAATATTATTACATAGGTAATGCACTGCTTGTGGGTGTTGGTGGCTCAGGAAAACAGTCCCTGACCAAACTTGCATCCTTCATCGCTGGCTATAAGACTTTCCAGATCACCCTAACCAGGTATACATGGGCATCTTTTATAGAAACGATAATTTTATAAGATTACGAAAACTCCATAAAGTTTATAGATATCAGCGAAAGAATGTTTAACAAGTCTGAACAATTTGCAATAAATCGAATTTAAAGCCTCATATCTCAATTGGATACTTGGATATTCATTTATCGAAATGCTTTCTCCATATCTTTGCTGGAGTACCATAACATAATGCCCCATATATTTCCCTCACCAAACAGGTCATACAACGTGTCAAACTTGCTTGAGGATCTGAAGAACTTGTACCGCGTGGCCGGTCAGCAGGGCAAAGGCATCACATTTATCTTCACCGACCAGGAGATCAAGGAAGAGGGATTCCTCGAATACCTCAACAACGTCCTATCTTCTGGCGTGGTATGTAGATTTTTAACACAGTGTGAGTGTATTGCGGACCAAATAATTGAATAAAATTGTATTTCGAAACACGATTTCGACAAATATTTACACCGATTTTACAAACAAAACACCTGGTGCGGGTTATACACCGGTGCGGGTAATACACCGAATTCGAAAACATAAAATCGATTAAACGCTAAGCTTAAATACCCGAATATGCATTACCTTATCATAGGGAATGATTAGCAAGTGGGGTTTTGTTTCTACACAATCAGAGGATCAGTGATGCTAAGAGAATAGTGAGCGACACTGATAAGAAAGTGAGTAGCATTGATAAAATACTGGGTGACTCAGGGGGTTTTTGCTTTGTAAAGCCTTATCAATTCAAATGCATTCACTGAGAAGATAATTTGGGATAATAACCTATATGGGATAGGAGCAATTTATGAGTCGTCAAAAGAGGTGGACTTCGGGAAAGTTTTTTTTTCTTAAATGAGAAATCATGAATTCATGATAAATGTTCAGGCATTTCACTGCATAGTAAATATAAATTATTTCACTGAAAATCGACATTTTTCCCAATTTTAAGGGTGCGGGTTATACACCGGTGCGGGTTATACATCGATTTCAAAAACATATTCGTTCAATTTTGGAGGGTGCGGGTTATACACCGGTGCGGGTAATACACCGGTAATTACGGTTTTGAAATCGATTTGAAAAATACACCAACAAAGTCATTAGTTGTTCTGGGACAGGACTTCAGACTTTATTTTGAGCTCGCTTATGGCGAATGCTATTTCATTACAATTTAATGTTATACCGTTCTTCGCAAAAAAAAACTGTCACTAAATATGAAGAATAAGTTATTAACATAACTTTAACCATTGTCTTTTTTCACCTTAGGTTGCGAATCTGTTCGCGCGCGACGAGATGGACGAGATCCAGGGCGAGTTGATCCCGATCATGAAGAAGGAATTCCCGCGCCGCCCGCCCACCAACGAGAACTTGTACGAGTACTTCCTGTCGCGCACGCGCCAAAACCTGCACGTCTGCCTGTGCTTCTCACCCGTAAGTATGAAGTCGTTGAATTAAAAATAGGTATATTCTTGTTGTGTGCGATTCTTGAGTTACTAGTATGGCCGCGAAAAAAAATAGAGGGGTTTTGAATGACGGTATATCAGTTATTTTTTGAATGAATGCCTTTCATAATCAGTGTGTGCTTGCTTGATTATATTTTTTTCATATTTCATGATATTTCGTTTTCATATACAAAAACTTAAGTTTCGAAAATGACAGATGTTTTAAGGAATATAAAACAATTATTAAAAGATGTGTCTGAGAAATAAATATATTTAGGACATACATGTGTATAAAGATAGCATATTAGGATATCACGTGCTCTATATATTGCTTTTTTTAGTTTGGTTTTTGCAATTTATGTAAAACATTTTGTCTTCGTTCGTAAGTTAACATTACGTCATGTTATGATAGTAATGCGCTTTTGCTTTTCAATGTTCCCCGAAAAGGGTGAAGGAGTTGGATCGGTAGGTCATTGCAATCAATGTCCAAATATCGAACAATATTATGATTCCACATCTGTATACAAAATATAACCTAATAAATAAAATTCATACAATATATATTCATAACATACATACGAAATTTGCCATATATGTTCATATGTGACCTCCTCGTTTTGCAGAATAATGCTTTGTTTCAATACATAGCAAAGGATCGAAAATTAGAAATATAACATCTGATGGTGTAAATAAGTTGATGATCATCAAATGCATATACAACCTTAAATATTCCATTGCTCTAATAATTTCTTGGTATAACAGACATACTTTAATATCCAGATTAAATATCATAGACTATACATGAATAAGCTTTTACTCAACCTTTTTCTATCGCTATACTTATTATACGCTTCCTTTGTTTCTTAAAGAACACTTAAGAAACAAAGATAACTGTATCCATTTTCCTACTTTTTCTCTGAAATACATGTTCCGTGTATATAATTTCTATATTTTAAAAAAAGTTCATTCGCATGCATTTGAAAAATTTCAATTCGTAATTTGATATGGCTTGATAACCTCCTAATCTATTTGTCAAGTTCCTAAACAGTGCCATACGTTGATAATATAATTTCCATCTCAAATTGGTAACCTTTCAAATCGACATGGTTATATTAATACATGTGTATAAATTCCTCTACATATAATGAAGAATATTGTGTTAACTTTGTACAATGTATCATAACAACTTAATATTATATTCATCTTCAGCTACGAACATGTATTTTTCTAGTAACTGCAATTAAAATTCATAAGAATATATAAAAAGGATTTCCCAGCTCATCCCATTGTTGACCACAGGGATGATACTTTTCCGGTTTTTACCGGTTTTCCGGTTTTTTCTTCATCGAATAAGGTCATTTTTGAGATCAAGGCAAATCCGTT
>LQRL01174454.1:0-15624 GCA_001703475.1 Hydroides elegans
GTATAAACCAAGGTCTGAAGTCGTGCCTCGTCAAGGTTTCATCTCGATCGGTTGAAAATTGTCGATTCTGGAGCACTTTTAAAATTGTCGATTTTAAACTGTTTCCAGATGTTTAGTACTTTGTGCACGCGAGTTGGGTATGAAGGAGTTGAGCTAGAGCTTTGAAATTTTATTCCCGTATTTATAAACCAAGGTATGAGGTCGTGCCTCGTTAAGATTTTATCTGGATCTGTTGAAAATGGTCGATTCTGGAACACTTTGAAAATTGTCGATTTCATCATTTTCATCCGATGTTAAGTACATTGTGCACGCGAGTTTGGTATGAAGGAATTGAACGAGAGATTTTGAATTTTATACACATATAAACCAAGGTCTGAAGTCGTGCCTCGTCATGATGTCATCGCGATCGGTTGAAAATCGATTTTGGAGCACTTTAAAACGAAGCGAAAAGTTCATATTCAGATGAGGAAATGTGGGTGATAATATAAGATAATATGGATGTGCTATATGAGCGCGTGCTTATAAAAGCATATTTTCTTTAATTTATAAATTGAGGATTCTTTTGCCAACTTGTCTCGTCAGTTCAAGACATGTCTTCAGAAAGAAGTGAGTGATGATGCAAGATGTTACTCTGTTTTTCTTTCATCACATGATCTTGGTTATTCGCAAAATAGTTCGTCATTTCCAAGGTTGATTTTAGTAAAAACTAACAATCCTGCATATACGAATTGTTGAAGTTCACGGGGGATCCAAGGTCACTGACCTTCTAGTTATAGTAAAACTGTGCACAACGGAAAATTTGAAGTGATTGAAACCGGAAAATATCAATATCCATGAACAAGCGTTAAGTGACCATTAAGTAATATCATAAATCTATTTCTAAGGATACTGAATAAAATTCATTTAAACAACTTCTCGTTTCTCTAGATGGTGGGTGTCGATGGGGAATCCACCCGAATTGCATATCGAAAGCAATGATTGGCGACTGTTTTTGTGATCAACCGTGAGTATTATACTTCCCAGTTCAGTTCATCAAGTTATATTAGAAAAATAAATGCTATTTTGCAGTAAAATTAATAACGTATGTCAAAGAATGTGCTTTGCGTCAAAATGAAAAAAAAGGATATCGTGTGTTTGACTCTGGGAAGATATCTAGGAATAGATTACTATTTTGTCACGTAAGTTGAATCGAACTCATGTATATTTTGATTTGCAATGAAACTACGAGTTATTTCATTGACATAATATTAAGGTTGGCAAGCATAATCCAATAATATATGCCATTACAATAAACTTATTGACCTGGAATTAAGAAAAATAAAAAGATTACATCCAAATATTTTTTACAGTGAGGAGCAGGGATGTCACTATTTACGCAAATCGAAAGGCGTTTGTAAGACGGACAGTTTCTTGCATCAGTGTTTCACTTACAAGTCTGTGATGGAGGTATGTCGATTTAGTTAATGAATTATCAGTATCATATATTTTAAATACACATGTGAGGCAATGATTGTGAGGCAATGATTCAGCAAATACGTCGTTGTAAGTCGCATAACGTTATATACTTTTCATGTATGCACCAGGGTCCGTAGCGTCCTTGAAAATACTTGAATATACTTGAAAAGCGAAATTCCTTCAAGTATACTTGAATATACTTGAATTTGACAAAATAGCCTTGAATATACTTGAATTCGGTCTTGTAATTATTTTTCAATAATTAAATTACTTTTGTGTGTATTTTCTGTATTTTTTGGGCGCCTGCGGCGCAAATTAATTCATCACCTATCCCTTTTACAATTTACTTTTGAGTACAAATGAAATTGATAATAAGAATTCAATGTTTGTAAACGTTTCCTTATATGTAATAGTTACTTGTATACCCCTGTGAATCGGCAATGAAAAAGAATAAGTCCACTGTTCTTTTTAGGCACTAGCCCGATAGGCTTAGGACTTTAGATATAGTATCTTCCGTTTTGTTATCACTTTCATGTACTGATTAGGGCTTTTGCACGGGAGGTTATACATATAGATTCAAATTAAAGGCCTCAATGTGTAGATTCATATATGGTTTTGATAGTTTCGACCAACGGAAAAAAAAATATGAAAATTGCTAAACATTGTGATTGTCATGTGAATTGGGTTAATGGCTCAAGTAAAATCACCGAAAGTATAAATGGAACGTTTGATAGTTTTAATTGAATCCGCAAAATCGATATTTGAAACATTAGGGCGAAAATAAAGATTTGATGTGAATCAAAATACAATACAATACCAGTGGTACACTTGATGGCCCAACGAAATAGCTATTGGGCTTCTTTTGATCAGCGATTTGCCCAGGCAAGCGTAATAATTTCCCTTTTTTTTTCAAGAACAGACTTGCCCGATATGTCATTTTTTTTTCTAAATATGTAGCCTACTATTTATGATTAGTAATCATTAAAAAATCGCTAGCGCCTTCGGCGCTCGCATTAACAACTGATAGTTCGCTATTTTGATAGGCAAGTATAGATAAACAATACATAAATGCCAAATACATTGATGAATAATTAGTTTTGAAGGCTTTAAAACATCTTTGTAATGAATATTTATATGCTTAAAAATCCTTGAATATTTTCATGAAAATCCTTGAATATACTTGAATATACTTGAATTTCAAATCCGATTTTCGCTACGGACCCTGAATGCACATAAACAAAATGCATCAAGGAATATTTAAGTTACAATTTAAGTTACAATTTTAAATATTGGTTCACACTGGAAAATTGCTTGGCCTTAAGTATAGCATGTACATGCAAATAAAAAATACACGTACAAAGTCACATTGAATATTATCATTGCTAGAAGTAAAGTTCCTTATGCGATTTCAAATCCGTTAAAAACAGTTTCATTAAAAAAAAACAATGATTAAAAAGTGTTTACTTTAGTTTTTGTTTTAACATCCGATCGTAGACTTCGTTAAACATAACACGAATCACATTTTAACTTAAAAGTAAATATCATGCGACCATTTATGTTTCTTGTTATTCCGAGCAATATGACAAGAGTGCTTTATGTTTTTATCGATTTACTTTGGGGGTAAAAGACAACTTGTGCTGTGTTGTCTGTAGCTTTCTCTGTTTCTGTTATAACACTGTGTTGTAAATGGAGAGGTTTATGCGTTACTTGCTGTGCAGTCTATCGATCTCTAATTTTCTCGGTCTTCAGCACGAACCCGTGATAGCTCAGTTGGTAGAGCGGGGGACTGTAGTTGGTTAAACCTTGGATATCCCTAGGTCGGCGGTTCGACTCCGTCTCGCGGGAAATTTTTTTCTCGACAAAATATATTTTCTTCATTAGAATTAAGCATCTCTTTCTTTTTGAGTAAAGATATATTGTATATTACACTTTAATACTTAAAAAGGCTTTGGATATGTTACTCCTAATCCAAATTAATATACGGTGTCCTTTGTTTTATGAAGTATATTTTTATGACTTTTTGCTAAGTAAAATAATTTTAATTTGCAAAAAGAAAAAAGAAAAAGGAAAGAATTTAATGAGGAATTTTGATCGAATCTTGATTTGGCGTTTCGGAAAGCAAACAACTTAGTTAACATTTTGTATTTGCTTTGGCATTCTTTCGTAAGTCAATGTAATTACATATTATTTCCGATTTTATCTGTACATCGAAGAGTTATTAAAATATATTTAGGATGAGCATTGAAATAAAATACTTTGCCCACAAAAAAAAAATGAAAGTAATGATTTAACTAGATAAGTTCTTGTTCAATTCCACGGATAAATTATTATGGTGTGTTTCTGAGATAGCAAAATATATCCCATCTGCTCTATTTACAGGATAGCTGCTTGTTTCCTGAGAATTCACCAAATCAAGATGAAATCAGTCGCACAGGAGAATATTTTGACGCTGAGAGCAGATGCTTTCTCGCCAATCTCACCACGGTATGTTAACATTATTTTTGTTTGTAATGAAACTATTTGATTAAATGTTGGGGTTATTGATTCTATATGCTGTTCAAGCTTTTATTGAACAATTAATGTTATTATTAAAACAGATTGGTAAATCCCAGTGAAACGAGAGGATATGAGGTCAGGAAGTTTCTACATGCGACTTTTCTATGAAGGACACCGGACTTGAGCTGGTATACTGTATTCACATAACAAGGTTTCGTTGATAATTGTCGAAGGGGGGCAAATGTAAAACATACTATCTTTACTTTGAAACTATATATTTCCGTGCGTTTCCACTTAAAAAAAAATTAAATAGAGCTTTTATATTATAAATGTATATGATAACGAAAGATTAAAGCAGTGCCATGTCAGTGGTCCACCGGGATCGATTATGAATTTTCGAAATTTAAGCACTTTGGAATTTAACAAAAAAATCGGTTACAGTCATAGATAAGAAAATTTAGCATTTACGTATGTATTAAATTCTTATGGTTTGATATACAAAATACGAGGCCTGCTAAGGAAAATGGAACGAAATGTGTCGAGACTGGTTTGGGTCGAACCCACAACCTTAAGAATGTCCTAGACTCTGGCAATATATATGATGTATTTGCGTTAAAACATACACGGTCAATTTGAGCTTTTTAAGACGACGCCTAGTTTCGTGTAGTGGATAGCACAAACGCTTAGAAACCTAAGGGCTCAAGGTTCGAGGAAGTTAGAGTTAGACGCAGGGCAGATAAAAAAAGAAGGAAAGACAGCGCGGGCGATAGAGAGAGAGAGAGAGAGAGAGAGTGAAACAGAGAAACAGAGTGAAACATATAGACTGGAACAGAGATAGAGAGTCAAACAGACAGAGATAGAGAGGTACAGAGAGAGAGAGAGATAGAGATAGATAGAGAGAGAAAAGAGAGAGAGATAGTAAAACACGGAGACTCAGAGTGAAATAGAGACAGAAGCGACAGAGTGAAACATATAGAGAGTGGTACAGAGATAGTGAGAGAGAGAGAGAGAAAAAAAAGAGAGACAGACAGACAGACAGATAGACAGACAGACAGGCAGACAGAGAGTGAGAGAAAAAAGAAAGAGTAAAACACAGAGAGACAGAGAGAGACAGAGAGAGAGAGATATATATATATATAGAGACAGTGAAAAATAGGGAGAGAGTGAGACAGAGACAGAAAGAGAGAGAGTAAAACATAGAGAGAGAGAGAGAGAGAGAGAGAGAGAGAGGGAGAGAGAGAGAGACACACACACACAGACAGTGCTAAAGAGATAAAGAGACATAGAGAGAGAGAGTGAAAGAGGTAGAGAGAGAAAAAAACTGACTTAAAACCTTGGAAGAGAGATGGAGAGATGATGTAGAGGAAACACTATAGGGAGAGAGAGAGAGAGAAGCGATAAAGCTCGAGGAAATTCGATGAAAGTCGATGAAGTGCACGTTTATTGACATACCAAGTATATTCATTAATATGCCTATTTCATGTTTTTTCTCTGTTTGTATATGATTCAGGACTCTCCTGGAACCGATGTGATGAAAGGACGTTGCTATGATACCCGTTGTCAAGGAAATGACGTCGAGATCAGAGTTGGTGATTCGACTTGGGTACCATGTCCTTATGGCAGTTATATCCAGGTAAAACACGGAGTGATATCTATTAATGATGCCACCCTGTTTTGAGTACATTTATAATATCAATTGTAACTAATGATCATATAAAAATTAAAAAAAGGAGAAGCCAGTATTGTTCAGAGACAACAAAATCACTTACGCTATAACAAATTGGAATGATCTGATTTATTGTGTGTCTTATATTTCTTAGCACGAGTACTGTAGCCTACTGAGCTACAAATTAGCTTGTTTGAGTTTAAAACACATTTTAAAGTTTTAAGAAGGTTATGGTTTCTGGTCGCAACACAAGCATCTACAGCTTGATTTAATTTCCATCAGGTCCCAGGCTATCAAGGGATGTTGCAGTGTCCTGAGGCGGGCATTCTGTGCGTGGAGAACGATCGTGTGCTCCCATTCGTCTTTGAAGAATCGACAGTGGTGCCAACTACAGAGTCTATTGAAACCGTGCCTCCAACTAGTCATCCTCCCGAAGGTGTGTACACATGTATTTGTTTCGTGGACGATTTTGATTCAGCCCTGTATTTCTTCACATTCTGAACATTTACTTATGAACCAAACGCCAGATTCAACGTTCAAATAAAATATTATTATAATATTATTAAAATATTATTACGTGTATTAAGTGTATGATTTGAAAGTAAGAAATGCATGATGACATTTAAACTAGACTTCGAGTTAGAATTTTCTGAAAGTGTAACGGCACACCAACTATATAATAAGAATTCAAAATTGATGCAAAACTTACCAAATCGTCAATATTACTTTCAGAAGAAACAGGCACAGTGACATTAGACATCACCTTCCCATCGGCCAGCTACGACTATTTGGAAGGCTCCGACCAAATCGGCTTCTTCATGGAAGAATGCGATGCGCTGATTCGTCAATTGGCAGGACTTCCGGTGCGCAGAATTCAAAACCCGCTCCTGCGCAGAGGCAGCGTCATCTTCCGCTTTGATCTACTTCCGGCGCAGTACAGTGGCGATGGTAAGAATTTTAAGCATTTTGGAGTTCAGTTGACTTTGTGAGTCACTTATCTTTCTTCTTCAAAATTAAGCCATTTGAGCCAATAATGTATATTTTGTTATGAAGTTTCTCAATGATCAATAGTGTTATGTATTATACCGAGGTATTCATCTATTAATCTATTAAGTTTTCAATATTTTAGAATAGCTTGTACTTTAATACATTAACCACATAGAATACAAATTTCCAATCATTTCCTTCAGGTCCGCCTACTCGCCTAGTGATTGACGAGTTGTCCCGCATCATTGACAACGGAGGGTTCACGATAAATCTCCAACAAGATGGCAGCTCATACACTGCTAGCCGAGTCGCGTAAGTTATTATGGCATGACGCAAAACATACATGTATTAGCACCTATAATACAATAACAATACATTTTGTTGAATGCATATGATTTAGCATTGGAGAACATGTTTTTCTGATAAAGTTATACATTCAAAACTCAAAATTAGAGACAAAATAGATTAACACTCGAAAGGCTAAAATGCACACATGAGTATCAATAGAAAACAAGCGTCGAGCAGCTGTAGTCAATGTACTGGCTCACTTATCGCGAGGTATGATGGTCACCAATCAATTTATCAAAACTACCAATGCAATCATGTCTAAATATAGAACTTACCGTTCGTTCAACCAATCCCCTAATGTTATCCTTTAAACACAGTCGCGTTGAGGCCCAGCGTCGCTCCTCGTCCCCTAGCGTCGTGTCGGACAGCGGCATGCGGACGGAAGTGATCGTGGGTGTGGTGGTTGGATCGATCATCGCTGCATTGCTCATCGGGGTCGCTGTCTACTTTGTGCAGCGCTTCTATGCAGTACAGTCACAGCGCAGTGCACATCGAAGGTATGGCGGATCCTTTGCCGGGAAAAATCAATGGCGGGTTATAATTTGTTAGAAAATAAAATTTAGGATAAATTGATGTTGATGACTGTTTTTTTTTTTTTTGACGTGTCAGTCGTATGGATCTATCGATAATGCTACCAAACAAATTCCGATTTGACTGGTCAATTTCAAAAACAATGTAGAAGGGCAGCCAAATAAAACTAGCAATAAGATGTAAATTGGCCTAAGTAAGTTCAATCACATACAGAGTACGTTGCTTTAACAACGTGTTTAATTACTATTCCCTCTCCCAGCCATTCCCAGGGCACGCGCTCTTCGGGCGACGGTGATTCGCGCAATTCAAGCCAATCGCGAGCGAGCGGCTGGTCACGTGTGAGCATGCGCAGTCGGCGCAGCAGCAACCACACAGTGAGCATGATGCTCGGAGCGGGCGTCGACCTCGATCAAGAGGGCCAGGGTCCAGGGCAGCAGCAGCAGCAGCAACATCCAGGGGTGCAACAAGAGAAGATACCGGTGTCAATCATGAAGAGCAGCTCGTCGGAACAGTTGGTTGCTGCATCGCCAACGGTTTGTGTTAATCTATTTGTCATAGCTATCACCTAACAGATCTCGCTGAACCTTTTTATTTGTTTAGAAGCATACGCATAATAAGTGAAATAGCCAATAATAATTCTTTTTGATCCGCTTTCAAGCTATTTAAACTATGCATGTATAATGCCATAGCGCAATAGTAAACATCGCGTGACTTACTTACACTGATTAAATGATGTGCAGGAGGAACGCAAACTTCCATAGTCTAAATCGATGAATAATTTGCAGGAGGAACGCCAGATCGCAGAGGGCGCATCCGCCGCTTCCTCCGAAGACATCTTGCCCGTCACTCCTTCCTCAACCAATGCTAACCAGACCCAATCCCCCAACCGCCCCACCCATCTACCGCCCTCTGGCCACCCTTCACTGTCATCCGGTCTGCCCAGCCCATCGTCGCCACATAGCGCGAATATCGCTCAAGGCCTTCCGCCCATTGCGCCGACGGCGGCGCCAAAAACGCCCGATGTGTCGTATGATCATAGGACCGAACGCACACCGGATGGAGGGGCTGGTGGAAGAGGGAGTAAGCCGCCGAGTCGACAGAGAACGCCAGTTTCTGCGGACCGTAATGGTAAGTGGCATTGGCATTTCATTGTGGATTTGTGATAACATTGTACTGTTTTCGAAAAAAAAAAGTCAAAAGGGATCACAATGATTTTTTTTTTCACCCTTTGAGCAGCTCTTTATTTATATCAATACTTTTAAGTAAAACAAATAAAGACTTTTAAAGATAAAACTAATGTCTACTCTATACTTAGACGTCTCAATTTATAAAGTATTTATATTAAAAACAAGATAATATTGATTTTGTTAATAGCTAGGCGGAGTTCAATAGCTCAATCATCGACAAGCCGCGCCTCATCCGGTGACAGGCAGCCAAGCTCAAAAGGCTCCTCCGACGGTCGTCGTCGATCTCGGAGCCGAAGTCGCGGATCGATAAAGACGCGCGAAAATAGTCCCTACGGTCCGAGTGGCGGCGCACATAATTCACGTGCGCGGGAAAGGAGTCCCACTGCCCCAATACGTAAGCAACCATCGCGCCGATCGCAATCCACGCGAAGCCAGGAGAAACCGCGCGTGCAAATACGCGAACCGCATACGAGCTACGCGTATGACCATGAGGATATGTACCGTGGTTACTACTCGCCGCGTGCTCCAAGAGCTATCATTAGCAAGTCGCAGATTCCATCGCGTAATAATTCACAGGTTGGCAGTAATCCCAAAATGCGCAGACCAAGGCCACGTGAGCAAAGACGCAAGACGACACAGTGTGTCTTTTCGCCTCGGGATCTAGTGACGACAGAATCCATCGCGATCGATAGTCCCACTAAGTCAAATGCACATCAAAATGGACAAAGTACACATGTACTCACGGGTGCGGGAGCACTTACGGGTGCAAATGCACCTACAGGTGGTCGTCGTGGTTTCATTCCAATGAGTCGAAGCCGTAGCCACGGTGCAATCATTGGAATATCTCATGGTTATGATAGCAGTTTAAGTGCAATGGCACTGAAAAGTACAGCTGTACCTCAAGGTACATCTCCACCCAAGGGTAGTACAGCTGCACCTAAAAGTACGTCTGCAGCTAAATGCCTTGATGTTGACAGTTCTACCTCCACTCAGTGCCAGCAACAACAGTCTCCGTGTCCCCTACAGTATAAGAATAAGAAGCCCTATGAGTCGACAGCATGTCCCTTACAGACTCCAAACTGTAGCAAAGAGGATATTAAAGAATGTGACTTGCCTCCACCAGTGATCAATCCGCGAGACAGTGATTTGTCATTCACAGTGGACTTGAAGGATATCGAGATAGAAAGTCTATCTGTATATAATGCACCGCGTCCTGAATTACAGAAAATGAATGCTCCCTCGTCAAATAAGTCACCACGTGATCCGCAGAAAACACGGACTTCCTCTGCAACTGTTAATTCACATTCCAAAGCAGTTAATAATGCCGAGCAATCCAGCCATTCCTCTAAATCGCAAAGCCAAGCATATCAGTCAACGCAACAAGCTCCTACATTTATACAAAACACTTCTCCACCAACGAAACCCATCCATAATACATCATCTAAACCACCCGCTCACCCTCATACAAACGGCTACCGCAATAATGTACCTCAACAACAACAACACCAACAACCGTCAATATCATCCGTCTACAGCACAGGGGCGGGGCCTCATGTAACCAACCTGTCAATCGAGGACGAGAAGAGCCCGCCCACCCATTCACAACAACCAGTCGTAGAGCATCTGGAGCAACTTCCGGTCATTGTGCCCATTATCCAGCTGAGTGCCCGCGATATGCAAGCGCTGCAGCAGCGGGCTTCCGGTGCATCGGGGAGCTGGCGGAGTTTCTCGAGTGATACTAGTTTGGATTCTATGTCGTCGCCTGTTTAATAGAGTTTTGTTGTCGGGATTTTATTGTGTGTGTTATATATAAGCTGTTCTTGTTGTTGTCAAGACTCAATGTAATATGTTAAAAATGGCTTATGTTTTATAATCATCGAATATATTTTAATAATGGCCAATTTTCTATGACTCATGAGTGAAAGAAGTTTGGATTCTATCGCAGGTTGAAAAAAAAGTGGTCAATATGTTACGTGAAATATCACCATGTTTAACGAGTTGTTGTTTTCAAGATTCGATGTCAAGTATTGATATGATTAGTTGCTCTGATTTATAATCGCCTACTAAATTAGGAAACGCAATGTTATCTAGCATTCTTGATTCAATTATGAGTATGAGTTAAGAATATTATCGAGGTATAAAATACTAAAGGCCATCAAACTACAATTACTTAAAAAACAATGTGTGTTCAAAACGTTAAAACATGTTCATTGGATTATTTGTGATGCTTTGAACGTGCTCTGCATTTTATCTGGTCCTATATATTTGTGTTCTTAACATTTTCCTTTTCGCAGTGAGTTTCGAAAAGAGCATATTATTTTGCATATCATCTAATTACATATTGTGTTCATACTCAAATTCTCCTTTATTTCGATATTTTGATATATGAGTAGCTTTTTAGTTTATTTGTTCAAACATTCACTAAATGCATGTTATCTATGTTTAAAAATTTACAATATAAGATTTGTTTCGTGTAGTTGTAGAAGTTTAAAGCTGCTAAGAAAATGAATCTTTTATGAATGAATACTCATTTTAGAACTGTTTTGCCATCGTTTAAGTCTATGTTATGAATTGTTTTCTCAGAATTTCTCAGATTAGTTTTTATGATTGTAGCAGAAGTTTTCTCTAACATATAAACATGTAGGCTTCTATTTTATAATGAGTTTTTGAGAAGATTGAAGATGGTAGAAACGTATAATATCCTTATTTGCACTGTTTGTTGATGTATGTGAAATCATTTATTATGTACATACATGTATAGGTTAGAAAGTGAGTTTCAGATACTAATGTGATAGAAAGACTATTGTGATACAAAAACAAATAACTTTGTTGCGTTGAGTGATATATATTTTTAACCAATAGAAAGCTTGTACATGTATATTTATGGGATTAATGGTTTTGCCTGTCGTAGATATTTCGGCATTTTTCTCACTACAATGTATTTAATTCTACATGTAGTAAAATAAATATCGATATTCGTCAGAACTATTCTGTTTGGTATATCCAGTGACAAGAAATGAATTGTATTATCATCAACTGAAAAAAAAGAAACAGTTAGAGCAAGCTACGAAATAAGGTGTCAATATGCTTCCCTCATAAGTAATGATAATGGACGTCATGCAATAATATAAGACATATACTTATATAAAGATTGTAAGAAAAAAAGATATTGTTATCGCATTTAAATGACAGATTATAACCTTTATCCTGATATTAACATATAGACTAATAGTAATCTCAAATTACTGAACTTGTTCGTTTTGTTCTAATAAGAGTGTTGAATGTGTTGACTAAGAATGTTGAGTATGATATTTTTATGACAAGGACAATTGACATAAATTTGACAAAAATTGATAATTTTTCGTCATGGTTACCACTAAAAAATAATGTTTAGATTATAGCCAGCAAGAATCAATCATGCATACAAGGCAATAAGGCGACCAGAGCGAGGATTTTGTCTTGTCTTAGGAGTTTTGTCGGTTTATCTGTTCATGTTTGTATTCATATCGACATTTGTTTTAATATGGGACCCGTTCCAATCTAACATATGCGCGAAATCAATAAAAATAAGAAATCAACATGCTTTCACGTGGTTTAACCAAATTTCAATTTAAAAAAAAAGAAAAAGAAAGAAAAAAATCACTATTTTCCAGGCAAATCTACTATAAGTCGGTAAACCCTTCGAGAGAAGATGATAGTGTAAAAAATTATCTGGCTCTGTTTTGTTCTAAGACATTAGAATATAGCAAATTGAATATTGTCCACAAACCATTAAGCGTAGCTATGATATAACATAATATGATATATTATTGAAATTCTCGGTTTCTGCGTACATATGTTTTAAATGTGAACGGGGCCTCACATTGTTGTAATTAGTTTGTATGTTTTAGACTTTAGACTTACATTCAACAATTTCTAAGTTTGTTTTATTCTTAGAAAGCTAATATGCTTATCCAAGATACGTTTACCTCGATAATTCGTTTCTTTTTCAATAATTTGATTTTAAAATACATGAACGTTATACAGAAATGAATTCCTTATCAGGGGCAAAAATCTAGAACTTTGAGGCATTGCTCTAAATATGCTCACACTTGGGAACTTTTCAAGAATCTTAGAAAATTTCCTAGTTTTAATGAAAAACTTCAAAAACGATTTTCTTTATTCGCTTACAATTTTCGACAAAAATGTCATCACATATTCCAATCAGCATACTTGTTATCATATTTGCACTTGAAAGTGCTATTTTCGGGGATTTAGACATAAGAAATGAAAATAACTGCTCTCGGTTTTCGGCTTTTTAGGCTAAGTCCAATGTAAAAACCCTTAATTTCGTAGAGGTTACACCAATTTAGGCAAGGCAAAATACAATAAAAAATGTTTGTATATTGCATTTTCAAATTATGAACATAATTTGATAAAATATAACTTGATTCGTTAACTCATTTCTTTTTAAATGAACTTTTAGTCCCAAACTTAAGCTGGGTAAGCATATTAGTAGTTCTTCTATTTAGATAGACTTAATATTTTATAGAACTTTATATTAGTGTACATAGAATCTCAACATGCGATGTTTCATATATTGTGCAATACAAAATAATCTGCATTTGTTCAAGTGTTCATTGAATGCCCCTTCCATGTTTTATTATACATATTAAATGTAATGTTTGATGTTTGAATATTTGTAGTTGATCCATTTCCTATATACATGTGCTAGAAATTATAAGGCAGTCGTTCGGAAGCAGTTTATTTGATGTCTATCTATGTTTGAATATATTGTACATGATAAGTTAATTGTCAAATATAATTTAAGTTATCCTTTAATGTTGCTTGTTTCAGGATCTAATCAAAGTCACATTAAATATGACATATGTTGTAAATTTCGATATGGCTGTGACTAAGAATTCATGTAATACAAATATGTGTAGGTTATGTCGGATATATTTCTGTTGTTAAACTTAGGCCCCAATTTTAATTGAACTAAAGAGCTCTTTGTGCCAGTCCGTTTTATCTCTGTTGACAAAGTGGAAACTTTGGACAAATGTTACAGTCTTACCCGCTTATCTCGTCAGTGCAGGGACCGAGGCGAAAATGACGAGATAGCCGGGTGACGAGATATCCGGGTTTCAAAATGGTGACCACAAGAGTATAATATAGCTTTTATGAGTACATAATCATAAATGTTTTAATTGTTTAAAATCCATATTTAAGTCAATATTTCGATATGATGACAAAAGCGTGAAAAACATTTAATACACGCTATTTCTCACAGACAAGTTTTATTTTTTTTCCTCTTGTCGCTATTTTATATGACCTTATGAATTATTTGAACAAAACTTAAAACTCATGTGTAGCAAAATACGTACTCGTCTCGAAGTAATTCAAATCATGGATCTTAAAATGAAATACCAGGCACATACAAAAGACGCCAGTAATAAGTAGGTATTTACAACGAAACCCCTCTTTGTTTTTACGCTGTGAATACATCAAAAGCTCCTTTGTTACTGTTTTATTGTAGATCCATTACACCAAGAGATTAAATGAGTCAAAAAGGCTTGGCCTTGTTTATGAATGACCACCTATGCGGTGAGCATCTTCCAATAAAACAATGAAACCGCGCACCTTTTGATATTAGTTTAGCACAAAGGATCTATATTTTGTTCAAATTTCGGATGCGACGAGATAGCCGATCAAATACACAATATGTATATAAGACCCGGGCCGAGACATTTTGACGAGATAGGGGGTTTTTTTTCTATCTCGTCGACGAGATATCCGATCATTTTCCAATGTATTCTATATGGCATGGGGGTGGGGATTCGAAAAACTGACGAGATAGCCGGTTGACGAGATAAACGGGTACGAGATAAGCGGGTAAGACTGTATAGAGTTTTCCTTTACAGTTAAAATCTTGATTTAGTTGAACATTATTTTAAATAGTAATCCTTCCGGTAACTATTTGGTTCGATAGATGTTGTGGTAGTTATGATACAATGAATCTGATTGTACCTTTTCAGGAACTATCATGTAAATTACATTTGGTTATTTTAAAGCGTTACATACTACACTGTTTACTAAGTCTACAATTCTTTTGAGATATTTCTAATAAAAGATAAATAAACATTTTCGGCATTGTATTTTCATTCGATTAATATATCAAAATACTTCATAGTGTAACTCAACAACATAATTTCATTTTTCAGTTCAAATTCACAAATTACAATTGGAATGATGAAGTCACATACCGATACAATGTATCTTAATTACCTTACTGATTTCACTTAAACGAAACATAATATCAGCAAACATCTGAAAATAAACTCTTAGAAAAATTCTTGTTTAATTGTTTACACTTATGGTTCAGACAAAATAGTTTAAAAGCTATCAAGTCACAATTATTGATCTATACAAATACAACTCACCACTTGAATACAATTTTTTTCACCTTGAATAATAAGACTATACATAAAATGTTAAAATACATATCAACTGCAAACAATCATATTTACTGCAAAGTATTTGCCAGTGACATACAGAATATATACATTGTGTATGTACTCAAATCAAAGTATGTTTGCCAGAAATATATGCTACAAATGCATATACAACGTAGGCCTACATGTATAAAAACAAAAATATTACATATCGTGTGAATACAAACATTCGATGTAAAATCTGTATGCATGTTATATGTATGTTGGGCATTTTTCAAAAGTCATGTTTCTATGTCGGACGGAATTCGATACTTTGGTCGCTTATAAAAAATAGCTGCCATATACCAGGGTAACATTTATATGGTAGCTGATTGGTGTTGGGGGACCTCTATCAGATTTTACCAAAATTAAAGTTCTCCATCGCCTTGATTTTTTTATGAAAGTCAAATGAAACATTATGTCGGACGGAATCGATAGAAACGACTTTTGCTACCCACATCAACAAAACCGTCTATTCCATCGA